>JAJEKB010000079.1:0-42125 GCA_022393335.1 Macrotrachela quadricornifera | reverse complement strand
GTTTTTCTTTTCACCTATAGTAATATTTGACTTTCATCTTTTTTTTTGTACATACTTTTACATTAAAAGGATTTGTGCTTTTCGATGACAATACAAACACATGTACATTGAAAAAAAAGAAGAAAAAGAAAATTTACAAATTGTTTTAAACATTAATAGACGTAAAAGAAAAAGAAAAGGGTGGTATCATGAGCTATACAACAAGTCTTCTGATGGCCTATCCTCCTCCATATGGTTCATCTACATTACTAAGTGATGAACTTGTTCAACGTTCTTCTCTTGGAAATTTCTATGAATCATCTGTACCTTATATGAATGGTAATCGTCTACTCAGTGATAATTTAACATATAATCAAAGGGGACTTGGTTCAACAACTTATCGTTTACCAGTTAATTCTCAATTTCCATCAACAAATTATCGAACACCATCAATAACAAATTGGCGTAGAGATATACCACCAAATAATTCATATAATTCATTAAATGAAATACGAGAATATTCTGAAAGTCTTGGTACAACATCAAATACAACAACAGCAACAAGTATAGCACATTCAATTAATGAAAATAATCTAAATGGATCAAAGAATATATTTTCTAATTATCAATCAAATTATAATCGATTATTAAATGATGTTGACAGAAGTCCATATCATACTACTGTTTGGAATTCATCACGACCAAAAATTTCAACAAATGATGAAAAACTAACGCCTACATATCGTTCACTTCCTGAATTATTACCAACTGGCTTACAGAAAAAATCTCCTATTGAAAAATCAAAAAATGATATAACACCAATTCCTTCACCTCCGCCACCACCAGCACCGATACCACCAGCAATATTAACAAAACAAGAAACTAATCTTCAAAGAAATCCAACATTAATTGATGGTGATAAACAACAATCATCACTTGATGTTCAAGCATGGATAAATAAGAGTAAAGATGAAACACCATTAGAAGAAAAAACTCCTGCACAAGCATGGACAGGTAAAATTGATAGATTACATATGATTCAAGCACAACGTGAAAAAGAAAAAGCAAAATTATCACGTGCATTACCAATTATATCAAAAAAAGTTGATAATAACTCAACGATAAATAAAGCACCAACAGCAAATGATATAGCTCGTAGAAAATCATTTCAAATGAGAAATGAATCATATTTTGATACACTTTTTGATGGAAATTTTCTTCGACGAACTTCAACATATCAATCAAAATTAAATTCATCTTATCAACAACCATTATCAACACGAAATCAATCAACAACAAATTTATTTAGTAAATATTCTTCAAAGAATATTTTAATATATATATTAATTATGTATTTATTCATACAGATAAACCAAAAACAACAATTTTGTCAAAACATGCTGCACCACGAAAAGTTTCTCAGTATGAGCCACCCTCTATTAATCGTGCACAACCAATGTTTAATAATAATTCATCTAAAAAACAACCACCGAAACAGGTTAGATACTTTTTGAAAAATAAATTAATTATTTATCCGATAAGCTCTCGAGTATGGAATGAAAGAAAAGCTTTAAAATAAATTTCATCAATTTAGTTTTTAATAATTTGATATAATCGTAAGTGCCAGTATGCTTACGTCTATCAAATTCCAAATCATTTTACTCAATCAACAAGAACTTAAAGGATAAGTCTAATCAATATACACACTCGAGTATCCTAATATAAATCAGAAAACGATAGAAATTGACTCTATGTTTTGACCTTGAATTGACAAACTTAATAAAAATTTTAGTTTTATTTTAGAATCAGCCTGATTCAACTTCTCCACGTGAAAATATTTTTAAAGAAGAAGATGGACGATTTCGTGAAGCTTTACAAAAATTTCGTTCAGATCGTGCTGAACAACAACAACGAGAATCTGTAAAATTATTTTTCTTATCAATAGAAGCAAAAAAAAACATCTATACATTTTTTTCATCTATTCAAAAAAACATATAGAATGAATCAACAGCAAAACGTTTACATTATGGTGAACATGTTCGACGTTTAACTAAAGATGATTTACTTCATAATGTTATTAAACCATCACCATGGTCTGATTTTATGGATCTTAAAAAAGGAAATCTTTATTCTCTTACAAAAGAGGAAAAGGTTCTACCTTTCTTTTTTTTAATAAATATATCTTATAATTTATTTTTTCTTTTTATTAGAAAGAACTCTATAATCAATCAAGATCATATGGTGAACGAATACGACATCGGAATTTTGCTTTACATTTAGGTGGTGAAACAGCACGAACACAACATCGTTCTTTGGCATTACCTATACTAAATCAAGTAATATATATAATTCTATTCATTTCAAATTTTATATCATTATGTTAATAGGAACCTGAATCAGGTGATGAAACATCTCATCAACAAGTAAATGATGATGATAATAATTCCAAATTATCAAAACGATCTGATTCAAATACAACAGTAAAAACAACAAATAAAACATTTACTAAACATATAGATAATGGTGATATAACATCCAATCAAAGTGATCGTTCAACAATGTTGACTGATCGATCAAGTATGATTCGACCATCAGAAGAAGATGATGAAGATGTATCAGATTTTGAATCAAGTCGTAAACAAAAAAAGAATTTACATTATTCAAAATATGATTCTTCAACACGAACAACAAGTGGAACTGAAGAAAGTGGAACTGATGAAACAAGTGAACAACGTAGTTATCGAATAAAAAGTCGAGATACTTATGATGATTTATTTACTGTACGAGAAGAAAAAACACTTGAATCATTAGAAGGTGCACGATATAAAAAACGATAGATTTTATAAAGACAAATTTTCTTATTTTTTTTTTTTAAACTTTGTATTTTATTTATTGATAAAAAAATTCTAATACATACATTTTTTTTTCTGTCTAACTTGTACTTTCTGTCATTAATTCATTGAAAATAACTGACATCAACATTATTTTGCATATTTTTTAAGTTCAATTACCTAATCTTCATTCCATTTTTAGCATAAGAACAATTAAATCTTATTCTCTTATGAAAATATTCTGTATTGATTTCTATTTTACCCGTAGTCATACGATTGACAAATAACTGTTTTTAAAATAAAAATAAACATTTAAGATTACTTCATATGAAAGTTCAAATTGAAGCCATAAGTAAAATCTTACTCTACTGCTAATTCTCATTTAATATATGAATAACTGTAAAAAAAAAAACAACACATTTTTCTATTTTTAACAAATGAGACGAAGAAAATATTATTTTTTTATATTTGTCGCTACGACAAATTTTACACCAACACCATTTAATTCTCTCATTTTTCTCGATCGTTCTATTTGATTTCTTTCTATACACATTTACTTTCATTTTTTATTGTCATTATCTTAAATTTTTTTTTTATTAACCTCATAACAGTATGATTTAATTGAAAAATCAAATTGATTTCAAGAACGTTAAAATAATTGTTTAAACAAATTAATAAAATTTCTTTTTTTTTGTTTCTTCTCATTAAATTCATAGATTGAAATAATTCTTTTTTTTTTCTTCTGTTAATCATTACGTCATATTGATTGTAAGAGAAAAAAAATATTCTACACTAAAGGTTTCAGTTATTTTAAAGTAAACATTACACATTTATGAAAAGTGACACTTAACGGTCGCACACACATACATATATTGAATGCTTTACTTTGTATTTATGTTATAGTAATAGCGCGCAAGAAAAAAACATGAATTCACTAGAAGCAGAATATTCATTTTTGGCACCAACATGGAAATTACCTACTGTAGGAACTTCATCAATGTATGCGGATACTTATAGTACATTATATCCACCTTCTACATCGAAATTTGATTCTGATATTGTAAGTAAAAATGAAGTAGAATAATATTTCGATTTCATTTTTTTTCAAAGTCAATTCGAAATAATACAACGTACAATCCACGATATGTTCCTCCGGCTACAAATAATCGAACTTATCCTCAAAAAACAAATCATCAACAACAAGGAGGACGTTCTATGCAACCTACTCCTCCTCATCAATCATATCCACAAACAAATGATCAATATCGAAATAATAATAATTTAAATTTTACAACCAATATTAATTCAAATGATCAATATAATATGTCAACACAAGCTCGTAATAATATTTATTATAATCAGCAAATTGATAATCGAAAAATAAATCATCCTCCACCTCCTCAACCAATACAAAAACGTGTACAAATTATTGATCATAATCGTCAAACACCATCAACAGATTATATGTCTGGTAGAGAAAGTCATAATTCTTATACTAATAATACACATACACCTGAATTTAATCAAATTCAACAAAAATCTAAACCAAATCATGTTGATATGGATGATAATAAATCTGATACAACATATGCAAGTGTACAACGTCCAAATAATTTTAACGTTCATGAATATCTTTATGGACTTTCTGCACCTGATCCTGGTTAATATTAAAAAATATAGATTAATTAATAAAAACAAAACACTTTTTTTTTATAGGTAGTTATGTAAGTGCATACAAAAATCACCAACGTCGTATACAAGATGAAAAAATTAATCGAAAATCATATATGAATGAATATAAAAATTTTGTACAAAATGGTGGTTTTGGTCCTACATTTGGTAGCAGTAATTATCAAACATATGAAGAAAAAGTTTGAAATTATCATTTTTTTAAAATTCTATTAATTAATTTTATTTTTTGTTTTGTTTTTAAAGCTTGATACAGAAAAAAAACGAAAATCATATTCACAAATTGTTCGTGAAACAAATCAATATAAAGTTGAAGAACAAAAACGTATTCAAAATAATGGTGGACAACAAAGAAATCGAATAAATCCTATACCTATACCAAAACATCGACGAGTAAAATTTATTTAAAAATTTAAAAAAAAAAAAATTTATCGATTTTTTTCATAGCCTGATGCAACAAGATCACATTTTTTATCTGCACAAGAGGTGAGAGAATTTGAACGAAGAATCAAACGTGAACATGATGCGCATTGTAAATGTTCTTTACATGCAAAACCTCAACATACATCTGCTTAATTCAAACTGACATATCTATTCTCTTACTAACATCCCAAAACCTTTTGTATATATACATATGGAATAATAAACACATCAATTAGACTTTTACCCATATACTTGCTTATTTTTTATAACAAAATGTATTCGTTTTTTTTTTCTTTCTTCAATGATATAATGCATTTCAGGATTATGAATATGCTGATTATATAAGACCCGGGGTACGTTTGTGTGATACTTTTATCAATGCTTTACCTTTTATTATATAATTTTCCCTCTGCCTTTTCAACAGATATATATATATAGATAAATAATATAAAATTAATTTTCTAATATTTTATATGAATAAGAAAAGGTAAGAGAAATAGAATTATAATTTAAATCATTTTTAATATCAACAAATATAAAAATTGTTTTGTTTTTCTTATAATAAGTATACATAACTATATTAATATTCCATATTATTTTATTCAAATTATAGATTTAAACATTTTTTATTTATTAGTCACGATCAGAAACCTTATCTCGATTTTCTGCTGTTTCACCAATATTAACAACATCATCAATAAATCTTCATTATCGTTCAAATAGTCCTGCATTACGTCAATCTAGTTTTGATAATCTTCATCCATGGAATCAAAATGATATATTATCAGGTGAACTTTATATTGATGGAATAAATCGATCATCATCAACTGGATCGAATTCTCCAATATCAACACCACGTCGTGTTCGATTTCATAGTCGAGATTTTATTCGACGTCGTTCAAGTACATTTATTGATTATCCTACGCAAGTTCTCAATTCAAATATATATCATCGAACAGAATCGGCATCACCTCGTTTTAGTACACGAAAATCAACGGCAAAAATTCTTGAAGAACATGAACAATTATTATTTAATAAACCACAATATCATCATCATTCATCTTCTCATTCAAATATAAAAGAAAAAAATTTCATTACTTCACACAGTATGATGAATAATGATATACAATTACCACCAACAGCGATATTAAATAACATTAATCAACCATATAAATCGAAAGCTAATACAAGAATGTCAACATCATCAACAAATGATACAAAAAAATCTATACTTATTATTAAATCTCCAGAAAATTTATCAAAGACAACATCACGAACTGTTCATTTTGTACCAGATATAATTAGTGATGATGTTGATGATGATGATGATCAGGTTATTCCATCGAGAATATTCTTCCGATAAATTTAGATCTTTTTTTTTTTTTGTTTTTTCAAGGTTACAATTCCTAATCAAAAATAACAAACAACACAATTAATATAATCTCAAATTCAAAGATAAATAACAATTCAAATGATGAATTTTTTTTTTCTTTCTTACTAATTAGATTTGTTTTTTTTTACTAATAAAAAAGAGAAAGATTTACTTAAATAATTCTGTTCAAACAACTCGTGCACAAATACACTGTGTTCTATATGTTAGTTAAGATATCTGCCAAACTAAATAGAACTTTTTTTCACTGACAGTTTTCTATTATTCGGTTCACAGCATGAAATACTATTCTATTAGGAAATAACTCATGCGTAATAAAATTGAATTGACATTTGTTAATAATCATTTATTCTATTTTAATTATATTTTTTTAAATTTTTATATTTAATGAGTACTACAAAATAAATTATTAATAATAATAATAAAAACAAGATCGACTATATTCCTCTTATTCGATCATAATAAAAACAAAAACAAAAAAAAAAGAAACTTTCTAATAATGCTGCTAATATTACAAGAGATACAAAAAAAAAATGATAATAATTTCTTCTTTCTTTTTTTATGCCTCAAGAAATCTATGATTAGAGAATACATTTAGCATTTAAAAGAGATCCTCGTCTCATTAAGGAGATACTATTTTTTTTGTGGTAGCTGCTTCATCGGCCTATTCGTTTTAATTAACAAGCACGAATGCCTATAAGCAAAAGAACAAAATCAGAATAACTGCCAATTGCATCAAGTGAACTTAAGCTTGTATGATTACACTTTGTTTAGTGCGCCCACATCTCTTATCATTATAAAATTGTAAAGCAGAAAAAAACAAAACGTCATATATTGTATGAGAAATTTGATCGGTATGCTATCCGCATAGTAAAAAACTTGATTTGACCTTCGATTTTGATCGAATTTATATTTAACGTAAAGCACGTAAATCCAGAGTCATTTCTCTCTATCAAATCTCGTTTTACTGACACATTAGAAAATGAACGAGAAAATCACGCATTTCTTTTCCTATATATATATAACGAATAGATTTTAGAAAACCGGAAGGCAATACGATGAAAGTAAAGGTGTATTATTTACATTTTTCTTTCTTTTTTTCCTATTTCTTTCCATCATCATCATTCTTTTCCTTCTTTTTTTTTTTTTTTTTATTCAACTAATAGAGTTAGAAAGAATAAGAAGAAAAGATCAATCTTGAACACCCTTTTGCTATGCTCGGTGACTTTTCCTTCTTCGTCTTATTCCTTTTTTTTTTTAGATTTTTCTTCTTTTTCTATTCTGATTCCCGTCGTTTCCCTTGACACAATAGCACAAACGAATAATAAATAAAGTCATCATGGATTCTCATTTTGTTTAATAATTAATCAAGTACGTGTGTTTCTTACGCTTCATTTTTTCTCTAAATATTCTCAAGACTAACCTGTATATATATATATATTTATATATACAAAGGAAATAAGGTAGATGTTTAGCACTTGACAATAGTTGTACTACAGAAAAAATAAAAACAAGTATATGTCAATATAAATTAGAACTTGTGACAAATGACTGTGTATATATACATACGAGTTAGCGATTATTAATGAAGTATAGGACAAAGAAAAAAACGAAGAGATTTTCATATATGTCTTCGATTCTTTTTTTTTCCTTCTTTATTTCATATTTGTCTATCTCCTGCTGGTTTATATAAATTCTTTATTTTCAATTGTCAAAATCTTATTTTTTATTTTTTTATTCAAGAATTTAAAATGTTTTATTCAATCATATTCGGATTAATTATTATATTCGTATTAGTTAAAACTGATCCTGGTCCATCAATTAATACAGGTTCTTATGCAGCACAACCACCACCTCCACCACCACCATATAATTATTATGAATATCAATCTCAACAATATCAACAAAAAACACCATCACCTTATGTTAATAAACGAAATCAAAATAGCAATAATTATCCTGATCAACAATATCAAACATCTTCAGTAGCAGCAACATATGGTAATACACGAACAAGATCATCAGCAAATCAATGTAAATTACATATTAATTGCCCAAGTAAATATAAGAAAATGTAAAAAAAAAAAAGAAAGAAAAATTAAAAATTTGTTTTTTTGTTTTTTTTATAAGATGCTCGAAATCGTGTTACACTTGACATTCAAGGACCTGCTGGTAAAATATTTATAAAACGATAAATATTTAAAAAGAAATTTTCTTTTTTTTACATTTTAGGACCACCTGGTCCACCAGGTAAACAAGGCATGCAAGGGCCAAGTGGCCCTTCAGGTCTACCTGGACCACCTGGTAAATCAATATAATAATCTTCTTTTTTTTCAAGAATACTATTGTTTATTTTTCTTTTTAAGGTCGTGATGGTTATTCAAATTTAAAATCAGCTTTTTTTATTGCATTAGATAAAACATATACTTTACAAGAAACTTCTGCTGTTGTCATATGGGATGATGTTATACTAAATAAAAATAATAATCTTAATAATAATACGGGTATTTATGTTGCACCTATTAATGGTTTATATGAATTTAGTTTAACTGTTTGTGTACCAGCTAATCATATTGTATGTTTTTCTTTTTTTTGTTTCTATAGAAAAGAAAAAAAAGGAAAATTTTGTTATTGATATAATTTAGGCATCAGTATCTTTATGTAAAAATACGGAAAATGTTGTACCATTATGGGTTGAAGGTTTTTTAACTGCTGTTAAAAATCAAAA
This sequence comes from Macrotrachela quadricornifera, assembly GCA_022393335.1. Taxonomy (NCBI): domain Eukaryota; kingdom Metazoa; phylum Rotifera; class Eurotatoria; order Philodinida; family Philodinidae; genus Macrotrachela; species Macrotrachela quadricornifera. Next base: position 33,085 of record JAJEKB010000079.1, on the reverse strand, counting down.
AGTACCAATTTGGAATACAGCATCAACAACAGTTGTTTTATATTTAAATAAAGGTGATCGAATTTATGTACGGGCACAATCACGTGAAGATGGTGATTATCATTTTAAAACATCATTATATGGTTGGAGATATTCAACATTTGGTGGATTTTTGATACATGAAGACAATTAAAAAAAAAAAAACTTCTTTTTCTTTTGTATATCCTTTTTGTGTGATATAGTTTCTATACCTTTATTTTAACCAATTTTGTTTTTTTCGTAGTTGTATTTAAAAAAAAACTAGACAAAGGCACTATTGAAAGAGAATGTGAAATATAAAACCAACATCACAAAATCTCTTTGAATAATGCTTTCGTTGAAATAAAATTTACTACTGTTAAAATAAATCCATATATGCTTGTATTTATACTTGTGTTTATCTCTCAATCTCTCTCTATTTCTCTTTTTCGAAAAAGAAGTCAACCTATATTAAACGCATTCAAGCATGGATTACCAATGAAGAGAAAAAAAAAAAAAAAAAGAAAAAGAAAACGATAATAATGACTTGCTTGATCAATATGAATAGTCATCAGTCATCTAATGCATATATATCTATCCATTTAACGCCCCCTTATTGCTCGAAGGTATGTTGAAAACAAACAGACCGAACAGTTGATATTATCGTGTCACATCTATTTAACCTACTGAATATCTTTTCAACTATCTATTTCTTTTTATATTTAAAATAAAATATCAATGAATCATATATAATTGACAATATGATTTTTTTTAATCTTATCTTAAAATGAACAGACTTAAACGATTATCTTATGAATAAGTTCAATTTCATATTAAACAAAAAGAATAAGAAAGAAAACTTCAATTAAAATAAGATGGATATCAATTATATATTGCATCATCCATTAAATATGCATTTCATCAAAATAATATAATCAATGTAAATATTTTCATACGAAATAATTTTTTTAATATACCTTATATTAAATTTCATGTTATTCTCAGTAATGTGAAGATCGATTATCTACTGAACATATACTATAATATATATAATAATCACGTATCTATAAATCAAAAATCGATTTAAGAGAATGATCGAATATAATCAATCATATTCTAATGATAAATTCTTGAATTTGATCATATATTTACTATTTGAAAAAAAGAACTATAGTTTGTCCTTAACGACCTAATTTTTTTGTATATGCACCAGCTGTTTATTTATTTATTTATTAATTTTTTCTTATCTCTATCTCAATAATAAACACAAATAAATATGAAATATTTAATGATTAATGCAGATGATTTTGGTTATTGTCCAAAACGAGATCAAGCTATTATTGATTTATTTAAACAAAAATCTATAACATCAACAAGTCTTCTTGTTAATGCTGATAATGTTTATCAAGCATGTTTATATTCAAAAATCTATAATATTCCAATGGGTATTCATATTAATTTAACTGAAGGTCGACCTATTACAAATGATTTATTTCAAATAAAATCTTTAATTAATTCAAATGGTTTTATGCATGGAAAATTTGGTTTACGTAATGAATTAGAAAAAGGAAATATTAAACAAGAACATATTGAATATGAAATAAAAATGCAATTAAATAAATATTTAGAATTAACTAATGGTCAACAACCACAACATATTAATGGACATCAACATATACATATTCATCCATTGATTGTTGAATGTATTGCTCATATTGCTAAACAATATAGAATAAATTATATACGTTTACCATATGATAAAATGTTAATAACATCAGATATAAATCATTTATTTTATAAAGATATTGTTAATCAAACAAAATTTGCATTAAAAATTTTCGATAGATATTTATTAAATTATTCAAATGATTTTTTTGGTTTAACAATAATGGGTAAACAATTTACAATAGATAATATAGAAAAATATTTAAAAAATTTTCAAAATAATTCTTTCATTGAACTTATGTGTCATCCAGGTTATCCAAGTGATCCATTTATTGGTGGTTGTGGTACAGGACAATCTGATGAATTTTCTCAATCATATGAAAGACAATATGAATTTAATATATTATCAAGTATAGAATTAAAAAATCTATTTAACAAATATAATATTCAACTATGTATCTATGATGATATAATTGGAAAAAATTTTATTAACAAAGACATGTTAAACGATGATGAGGTAAACGTGGATGCCAATCACTATGAATAGAATAATCACCACGATATGGTTGACGTGCTAATGGCCATGGACATCTTGAATGACTATGACTACGACGTTGAAAATGTACTTGAGCTCGATTTGGATACCGAACATTATGTTTAAGAATAGGTTGACTTGAATATGGAGGTTGATCATCAATTAATTTTATTTCCGATTCAGGATTTTCAAGTGCTTTATTTATAGCAGTAAATTCTATAGAGAATAGAAAAAAACAAATTTTATTCATATAATTTTATATTATAATTATACCTTTATCATTTCTCATAGCTTGACGAAATCGTTCCATTGATGGATAATATTCAGTTCGGCTTCCATCTTCTCGACAAATCGATGAAGCCTAGAAAATATACATAAAGAATCCAAAAAAAAAAAAGTCTAATGTAAAATTTTCTTACACCAATAGGTGGACATTCATATTCATTTGACATTAAAATACGATATTTTTTTACGGCTTCAATAACATTCATTTTTGAATCTTCATTAGCTGATTTTAAAAAAGCATTTACACCTTGTTGTTCAAAAGGTGTTAAATCTTGAAGTTGTTCTAAATAATCAGGAACCATGGGTACTTGATTTGTTATTTCTTGAAAAAAAAGATTTTTTTTTTCTAAATTTATTTATATTAAATCAAATTACTTTCACGTGATGGTGCACGAAATGGTGGTGCACCATAAGCATTGGGAATTTCTCTCATACCTGTTTTCATAAAAACTCTAAATTAAAAGAAAAATTATATAATTAATTAGAAAATAAATAAATTATTTACAATTTTGGATGTGGATTATGACGTCGTGTAGCTGATGTTGGTCTAGAAGAAGTTCGTTCAGTTTGTTCCGGATCAGCATAATAATGACCATGTGTTGTTAATGATGTATCAGGTCTTGACCAAATTGAACGTGAACGTATACGAATAGTTTCTAATTCTTCATCAAAACGTTTTCGTCTAGCTAATTGACCATATGGATCTGAAGTCAATTCTGATCGAGGTTTTATTTCACTATGACTTCTACTCAATCGAGTCGTCATATTTAATGATTGTAAAATAGAAAATAATAATAAAATATTTTTTTTTGTACCATTAAACTGTTTGTTGTCATAGAAACAATAGATAATAAGAAAGAAAAAAATCTATTTAAAAATAAAATTATTTTTAAAATAAATTTTGTAATTATTCTATAATTATTTTAATAAAATAAATTGTAAATAAAAAAGGAGGATAAAAAAATAAAATAATGGTAATAGATCGGATTTCTTTAACCAATGAAAATAAGCATAGCATGCAGCAAACGAGCGGGCGAACGCAAAGGCAAAGACAAGAACAGGAAGCGGCGCGCTGAGCATGGCTAGTGAAGCCTTTGCACTTTCAATGTCAAATACATACTGATTGCAGATCTCAGGAGATTTAACTAGCATTCAACTAACTTGTTGTCTTCTTCGCATTTTTTAGATCACATGGTGTCCTAAATAGGAGAACGAGAACTAATTTAAAGAAGAAAACACAAAAAAAAACTAAGTGTCACACTGGCGTCGAATACGATTGCCCTATTGATCCAACGGGGCTACGGTAAAAGAATATGAAAAAAAAAATTTTTATTCGATTAATAAGCATGTTATTTATTTTTATATTCTAGGCTCCTTTAAAAGACGCATGTCACTTATTGTTTATTAAAAATATTAAATTCAAATGGATATAGCACCTGATTTAAGTCATTTAACAGAAGATGAACGAAAAATAATTGAAGCTGTTATTAATCGACAAAAAGCAGAAGAAAAACGAGATGCTTTAGCTATACAGTAAAAAAAGAAGATAAAAAAAATAATTTTTATTTATTTATTTATTTAGATCTCGTATGGATGATTATTCAGCTCCAGTTGCTATGGCTGGTCGTCGATATTCCCAACAATCTAAAACACATCCACATGGAAATTCATCAAATGAATCAGGTGTTTGTTGTGAAGTTTGTCAAAAAACAAAATTTGTTGGTGAACAATCAGCACGTCAATGTTCAATATGTAAAAAACGTTTTTGTGTACGATGTGGTGTACGACTAAAAGGACATCAATATAATAAGGTTTGATTTTATTTTATAATCATTCATTATTTATTTTTTTTTTTAATTTTATTTTAGACATTTTGGCTTTGTAATATATGTCGACAAAAACAAGAACGATATTTTTCATCACAAAAAATAATTCCAATAACAAGTTCTGTATCACAATTAACAACAGCATCAATAAATACAAATAATATAAATGATGAAAATACAAAAAATATTTCAAAACAATATGTATCAGATTATATATTATCACAACCATTTGATACAAATGAAAAAGAAGATGATGATATTAAAATGAATAAAAATGGTGCTAATAAAAAAATTAATTCAAATATAATACAACAACGTAAACGAATACTTCCAACAACACATGTTAGACGACAACAACAAAAAGAATCAAAAGAAGATTCAAGTTCAGAACAAGATGATGATGCTGTTTCATCACCAGATTCAGCTTCAGCTATTGATGATAATGAATCTGTACCACGTGGTAAGAATCATATGTTTTTTTTTTTAATACTTATCGAGAAGTTGAAGAAGAAGACAAAAAAAAAACAAAAACAAAACGAAAACATTTTCTAGGAAATATGTTGGCAAATGATACTTGGCAAAAAGAAGAAATTTTGGCAGCTAAATTAAAAAATTTTTTAACAACGGTGCATTTCATTTAATTTATGATCATTTATTTTTATGTTATTGCATGCATATATCCAATATTCCCTTCGTTTTGTTTTATCCTAATGTTTTGTCTGCTTCTTCTTCTTCTAGTTATAGTGATTCCTATTCCATATATTTCTTTTTTTATCTTATGTATTTGTGTATATCGTTATTTGTCTAGTGAACAAAATAGATGAAGATATACTTTCATCCTTACCATTATCACGTTCAACACATCATCCACAAATATGTTTAAAAGAATTTCAATATCATTCTCTTGAAGAAAAAGATTGTGGACATGAAATAACATTAAAAGATTCAGGAATTGATACAGCTAGTTCGAGTACAATACTTAATATATTATCAAATGATTCAATGAAAAAGGTTTTGCTTAAATTTATACAAATATTTATGGCATTTGTTGTTATTATTGTCGTTTTGTTTATGTAAAATTTTGTTGTATTTAATTATTTTTAATTATTTTTTTTCTTACAATCAAAAATAATAATAATTTTGATATTATGTTTTAGCCAACAACAACTTGGCGTTTAAATGATAATGGTACGGAACAAATTGGTTATGTTCATCTTAAAAATAATACGTGGACATCAACTATACGTGATGAATATGAACAAGGAAAAATGGCTAAAGGAGATATATTCAGTGTATTAGGTTTAAAAATTCAAGGTGGTATTCGTCAAGAAAATGAAGATGGAAGTATAACATTAATTGCTGAAATAACGAAAGTTACACCCGGTAGTATAGCTGACAATTGTGGACAATTACAAATTAGTATATTTAAAAAAGAAAATTTTATTTTTATTAATTATTATTTATTTATTTGAAGGTGATCAAGTTGTTGAATGGAATGGACAAAAATTAACTAATTTAAATTATAATGATGTATATCGAATTATATCACAAAATTCGATGCAATCACCAGATATTCATATGATTGTTAAAAGACCGATCAGGTAAAACTAGCAATTTTTCTTCTTTTCTTTTTTTTTTGTTACATACAAATGCGACAGTCTTTACAATTTATCTTATTCTCATGAGATTTTTAAATCTCAAAGGAATTTTTTTGTTTTTAAAAAATTGTTATTTTTTTTATTTTTATAGATATTCAACATTGTCAAGTAATGAACAATTATTAGCTACTCCTCCTATTTCAACTATATCTTCACAAGGTAAAATTAAGTATTTCATCTAGTCTATTTAATTGTGCGTCACTACTATTGCTGCCACTGTCGGTTTTTGTTTCCTTCCTTCATCATCATCATCACATACAAAAGAGAATAAGAAAGAAAGAAAAAAATCATAATGAACTGTACGAATAGAATGAAGAAGGAGGAGGAGAAGAATGATGAGGAACAACAGCTTGGACAAATACTCGTTCTTTGCAAGCTTGTTGTACTTCGTTCTTTTCTCATCTCTCGCTTTCTTTTGCCGTCGGAATACTAAATCTTTTTCTTCTCTTCTTTCCTTTTTTTTCTTTTTTTTTACGGCAATACGCTGCTCCCAGCAGAATTAGAAGAAGAGAGAAAAAAAACGAAGAAAATAGTCACTACTTACTACTTCTATCATACAACGCCCTTTTCTGTCGGAGTTCATTACGACAAACGTCGAGCTCAATGACATTGACAGAACAGCCATCAACACGAATGGTTGTTTTTCAAAATGTCGTGTTTAAAAATGACAATGATTGTGATAATAATAATGGTATGATTTCCGTTGAATTACCAATCAAACAACAACAACAGCAACAACAAGCTAAACGTATACAACGATCAAGTGTATTAGGACGTTTATCAAAACGATTTTCAAATTTATCACATGCAACAGTACCAATTGAAAATTTTCCACCAAATATTTCATCACTACCATCAACATTCGTTTCACCACCATCATCATCAATCGAACGTCAAAATTCATCTGAATCAGATTTAAGTTTATCAAAATTAGATATAACTGATGAATATTCTGGTATTGAACGAAATCAATCATTAAATACATCTCGACAAGCAAGTGAATTAGATATAACAACAAGAAATATATCTTATCCAACTAGTCAACGAATAACAAATTCATTTCGAAATTTTTATTCACGTTTTTCACAAAAACATTCAATAAATAAATTAAATACTTCATCAAATATAAATATAACAAATACATCATCATCATCAACAATTGATAGTAATATACGTTTAACACGACATATTTCCACTTCGAATCGAAAGTCAATATTTGAACATAATTTTTTTTCTTGTTGTTCACATTGTTTTTCTACTCGAAATGAATCTCCAACTGATATGACTAAACCTCATCATCGATTTTTTTTATTTTGATAAATATATATAAATATATATATTTTTTTTTCTAAAATCTTATCGTATGAATTTTATATGCATATATATATATATATATTTTATTTAGAACATGATACAACAACAATAACAAAAAAAAATGAGAACAATATTCGATTACAAGTATATGATTTTTCACATAAGAATATATTTATTTAAAAAACTAAATATTTAATTAATTAATTTTTTTTATTTAGCTTTCATTTGAATATAATATTCATCGAAGAGAATTTCTTGTTATTGTATACGGTGCTAGAGATCTTAATATACAACAAGGATCATTTGCTTGTCAATTATTCATGCAATATGGGAGAGATTCATTGTAGGTTATGTTTAAATTATATATATAGTTAAAAAAAAAAAAAGAATAGAAAAAGAAGTGTGAGATTCAACTAATTTATATAGATATTTTTTTCTCATTAAATATTTATCTTTCATGTCGTGATACATACATACACATTTAATTATTCTTGTCATTAACAAAGTGACTATAGCTAACATTTAATTCTCTTATTTTCTTAAGAGAAAAATAATTTTTTTCATTTTCCTTGTATAAATTACATGACGTTAGAAATTCTCAAATAGATAAATGAGATTGTTTGGTAAACATAAGAGAGAGAGATCAATATTTTGTTACAGTTTTGTTAGGATTAATTTGTTTATATCTAATATTAGATTTATATATATATACAAATGACTAAGAAAAATTTCTTTTTTTTTTTTTTATTTAATATAATTTAGATCTAAAGAACAAAAATGTACAAAACCTCAGACATGTTCATCAGGTATATGTACCTGGAATCAACGTTTAGTATTTTTTGATATAAATACACTTGATAATTTATCTGTATGGGTAAAAGTAGTCGATCTTGATCATAATCAAGAAATTCTTGGCGAAGTAAATTTTTTTTTTTAAATCTTAAAAAAACAAAATTATTTTCATTTCTTATTTATTAGATATGTATTCCATTAAATGATAAAAATATAAATTTCAATGGTATACCAGAATGGTATTATTTAACACCTTGTTCAAAAATAAAAAATTTTATAAGAAGTGATAGTAATACATCTGAAATTTCATCATCATTTAATCGAGTTCTTCCAACTCTAAATACAAATAATGAATTATTATCATCAATGATTGACAAGTATAATACTTATTAATCATGTATTTATTATTTAATGATTTATTTCTTTAGTACACCAACAACTAATCGTAAAAGACAATTACCAAATATTCCAGCAGCTCAATTGCATGCAAATAGAGAAAAAGGTTTAATTGAAAAAAAAAATTTATAATGAAAAAAAATTCTATTCGATTTTTTGTTTTTTAGTTTCTCAAGATTTAATTCAAAAAGCTACACAAATAAAATTACGTCTTCATATGCAACAACACCACCAACAACAACAGCAACGTTCATTAAATGAAACAAATTTAAATGAAAAACAACGTATGTATGAAAATCGTTTACAAATATTTAATAATGAAGCTAATCGTTCAATAAATCCAATTCCTTCATCATCTAATCAACGTACATCATTTCAATCAAGTAAATCAATTGATACTGATTCTCCACATTCACATCAAATACCATTATCAACAAAAACATATGAATCAATGACAAATTTAGCACAAAAAACTCCATTAATAACAACAACAAATTCAAATTTTAAAGATAAATTACATTCAAAACCACGTATACCAATTATAAGAGATAAAAGTGCACCAAATGCACCATATCTCAATCCATCATTATCAAGACAAACCACAACAACAACAACAACAACACCAACGGGACAAAATCGTATTGGAGTGGAAAAAACAAAATTAAAATCATTTGAGGATAAACACCGAAAAAATTTTAAAAAACGAGGTAAATCAAAAATATATGTTCAATAAAATAAAAAAAAAAGGAATTTTTTTTTTTATCTCGTAGAATCTTCAGAAACACCCGGTGATGATGTAGATTCAGATGGATCAGAATTATCAACTGTTTCTAGAATAAGTTCTATTAGTGTATTATCAACACAATCTGAACGACCACGAAATAATCGAAAACACATGTATTATTATATTCTCTCTTTATATTTAATTAAATATTTTAATTTAGTACACATACACGTCTAAATGATCATCAACATCATTATCATCGTAATGATGAAGTACAATTAAATGAAGAAGAACTTCGACAAATGGCTATGCGTACACATGATACAACAACAGCAACAACAACAACAAATATTCCAATTGCACCTACAAAAACTGATCCAACTACACAAATATCTTTATCATCATCAACTCCTATTGATAAAATTGTTAATACAAATGTACCAAATAAATCTGATTTACGTAATGATGGTACATTATCAGATTCTGTTTTAAGTACACAACCAGAATCGAGTAAAAAACGACGACCATCAATGTCATCAAAAGCACTTGTCATACTTGGATTATCTAAAAAGACGAATAGTGCATCTAATCTTGGTTATGGTACGTATATAGATTATTAAAAAAAAAGAATAAGTTCATTTTTTTTATATAATAGGAAAACGTTGTGGTTTTCAACGAAGTGAAGAAATTGGTGTTCAACCTCATTTACGTAGTAGAACATTACAAAGACAAACTAGTAAAGAAAATGAAACACCATCGACTGCTCCGGTTTCTGATACAACACAATCACCATTAGTTTTATCTCATCAGCGCGAGCAATATCATTCAATGCCACATGATATGAAGTAAAGTGTTTTTTATTAATAATTAAAAATAGTTATTTTACGAAATTGTTCAATTCGATATAGAATAATTGCAGATTATAACTCTCAATAGAATAGAATTTTTTTTTCTTCTTTAAAACTTAATATTCCATATGGACAACTCTAGTAATAATGAAGTCGATTTACAGGTTATAAATATGTATTGATAAATGATTTATTATTATTGTCAAAAAATATTCTGTTCTATAAGACATGACAGTCATCTATTCTATTGAAATGTCCAAAATTGACATATGTCTAGTATAGACAAGATTATATATCTTTTAATAACATATCTCATTTACAAATATCATACTCATTTTCGATAGGAATATTAATGTTTATATAAAACAATTTTATTTTTTAGACTTTGGTCTGGTGGTCTTAAATTACCACATGAACATCAATTTGCTGAATTTATTGAAGGATTAGGTGCTGGACAATTAGTTGGTCGACAAGTTCTTGCATCTGCTTGTCATGGTGAAATTCAAGTTGGTTTACGTGATCAACATGGTTTACTTGAAGTTGAAATAGTTCGTGCACGAAATTTACTTCAAACGGGTATATATAAAATGCCACCAGGTAATATTATTTCATATTAATATTCGATATATTTGAATATTTATTCATTTGTAAAATAGCTCCTTTTGTAAAAGTTTATATACTTGATGGAAAAACTTGTGTTGAAAAACAACGTACACGAACAACACGTCGTACATTAGATCCATTAATACAACAAACACTTATATTTAAAGAAAATTATCGAGATAAAGTTTTACAAGTAAAAAAAAAAAATTTATAAATTTAACAAAAAAAAAGAATTATTAAAAATTTTTGTTTTTTTTTCTCTATAGATTAGTGTTTGGGGTGATCATGGAAAATTAGATCGAAAAGTATTTATGGGTGTATGTCAAATAAATGTCGAAGAACTACATTTAAGTTCTGCTGCTCAAGTGCTTGATTGGTATAAATTATTTTCTGCTAATTCTCTAATGAATAATTATACGATTGTACAACAATCACCAAAAAGAAGAACATCCATAACAACAAATGATTCGTTTAGTTCATTAAAATCAAATTCCAGGTAGAAAAAATATATATATATATATATATTTAATTATTTTTATTTGTTTATTTAGATCTTAATCTTCTTATCACTTTTTTTTTTCTCTTTTTCTCTCCTTTTTATTCTTGATCTCAGTTGACTTGTCGAGATTACATTCTCTGTATGTATGTATGTGTATGTTCTTTTCTCTCTTTCGATATGATTGGTGTGTATGCATGTAAGAAAAATATTTTTAGTTACAATTTATTTATGGATTATGCTTGTTTTCTTTCCCTTTTCTTTCTTTTTTCTTTTTTGTACGCTCTCTGTTTTTTTTTTCGGCCAAGAGAAAATAAATAAATGTGTATTTAATGATTTTAAAAATTTTTATTTATTTAAAAGAATTCATATGACTAATTATTAAAATTTAAAAATCAAAAAATAAAACTTATTGATTAAAAATATCACTGTATATTATTTTTGGTTTGTTTATATAATGTTTCTGTTATCACCTGAACAAATAAAACTAAAGGATAAAAGAACCGGATGTATCAAATTAATTGATATTCAATCACCACATATATATTGTTACCCATAAGGAAACAAAAATCCAATTATCATCCATCATTTTATTCGCATACAAATCTTAATAAGAATAAGGAAAAAAAAGACATCGAATATTATTTTTTATTTCTATTGTTTTTTGACATATTTTACTTTTAATATATAAGTATTTTTTTATTACATAATAAATCTACTTTTTAACTATCAAATTATTGTTGACTGAAGATTATCTTTTAACTTGTCCTTGTACGTATGTTGTGTCTTTGTTTCTCTCTTGATGCGTCTTGCCTTCTGATAATCAACACGTATCTTGGCCAGGATAGTTTGTCAACAAACTATACTAAGAAATGATAGTAACATCATCGTCCTTTGAGAATTTATTATATTGGATAGATCGACAAGGCAAAAGATAGTAGAAGGAAAAAAAACATGCATCATCATTTATAGAATCATATAACTCGACATCGACCATCAGCTAATATTATTTCCACTCATCACTTTTTTGTCAATTACCTGTTTCTATTTTCTAACATCATGTATACATACATAGACATTGTAATCAGAAAATAATTAGACAGCTGAATATGAAAGAAAGTTCTGTCGTTTGCTCTAATGCACATATATGTATACACAAATGCATCTATTGACATTGGATAGAATATGCTCTTCCAAGATCATAATATTAATAGAGTAGCAGGTGTCAATATAAAATCCTTTTTAGCATTTCTATTAAGTTATATATATTGTTGTTTTATGGTTAGTTTATTTTACTTGAAAAGTTAGTTTAATAAGACAAGAGAAGATATATGTTCATTTCAACAATGTTGTTGTATACGAGTTTATAGGACAATGATGTTGGACAGATGATTATACGCGCTTCGCCTTGTTGAATTCATGCCTACACGCTAATTTTTCCTTCCGTTTCCTCACCCTCATTCGCATAGAACAACAAATAAAATAGCATAAAACCCAACAAAAAAAGGAAAGAAGATGTAGAAAAAAAAATAGAAACGACAGACATCTACAAATGCGTCTATCAAGAAGGCAAACAAAAAAAAATGGTAATTTGTCAATCAATATCCCAGAGATATTGATCTATTCCATCGGCGTAAAATAAGAGAAAGATAAAAGCTAATAAATCCCAATTCTATCTAAAACCCGCCCCTTTGCAACATATATTCACATAAAATATTACTTTTTCTAACAGAGAAGGTTCACTTAATTCTGACTCTTCAATAGACCTTATGCTTTTTTTCTCTGTGTCTCTTTCTCTTTTCGTGTTCACATAGATGATGGATGTCGATGGTATGGTGACATTTTTTGCTCAATACGGAATCATATTTGATCGAAAATAAATTAAACATGAGCTCCAGCTCTACATCAATTGCCGTCGGCAGGAGGTAAAAACAGGCTAGGAACAATTATAATATTTCTCTTTCTCTCATTCTTCTCTTATTCTCGTCTCCGATCGTTCGATCTACTGTCGTTCTTTTAAGTAAACGGATCGATCTCCTGTGACCAACATTCATCACATTGCTAGTGGCAAGCAAACTATTGCTTTTCAATGTTTCTTTCTCATATAATTGAACATGTTCATACATAAAATGGTAATTCTTTCGTCAACAACAAGTATTATGACAATGTCGACTAACGCTACTTTATTATCAATATCAACAACTGAACAAGTATTTATATCATCATATTATACAAGTATCATAAAACGTCTTTTAATTGTATTTGGTTCAATATGTTTTCTTTGGTTAATAATGGGACTTATATTTGCATCTATTCAAACATTTCGTCATTTAAAAAAAAGATCTAATCAAAAATTCTTTCGTTATAATCGACCATTATCATCATCAGCACCATTACCACCACAACCACCACCATCATCATCAGCATTACTACTATCAACTTTACCATCTATAGGACAGAGATTAAAAGAAGATCATATCTCTGATTATGATGATAATGATGATGATGATCAAACAAGTGTTTTTACTTCTATATCATTTCTTTCTGAACGATCAAGAATTGCATATGAACATACACATGTTATTCAACCATGTGAAAGAATACCTGAAGAAGAATTTGAATTAACATTACCAACATCAACTGGTATTTCTAATATGGCTTATAGTCAATCAACATTAACATCATCAAATGGTGGTGGACCATCTCTTCTTTATTATCCAGCTTGTCGAAATTTTGCTTATTCCCAATCGACTCTTGCATCATCTACAATGGATTTAAATACTCCAACACCATCAATAATTCTTCCTAAAAATGAATCATCACCATTAAAACCACCATCAACTCGTTTAGTTAGTTTAAAACGACATTCATCTCAATCATCAACAACTACAACATTTAGTCAGATTACTAATGCTACATATCTATCATCGAATAGTACATCAACATCATCAAGTATTCCAACAACATCGATAAAAACAATGCCATTGCCTACAGTAATGATTACTGATTGTGATCGTCTACAAACTGATATTATTGAACTTGATGATTTTGAACCGGAAAAAAATTGGCATCGTGAACGACCTGAATTAAGATTATTACTTAATGATAGAATGCCACAGGCAGTAAGGTGATATATAAATGACACCTATTTTTCAATTGTATATTCGTTGATTCTTGTTTTTTTTTTATGTTTGTCTTTAAAACTCCAAATTATAAAAACAAAAAGAATAAAAGATAATTTTTGATGATTTATTATTCATTTTTTTTTATAGAATATGATGAAAATGATAATAAGGTATAAATGAATAAATAATTAAACAAAAAACAGTCACAAAACATCGTTTATTAATAAATGTTAAAAAAGAAAATTTCATTTGTTTCTGATCAATTTCATCACTAATATCACGAAGACGTTGAGCAATTTGTCGAATAATTAACTTTCTTGTTTCCATTTATATGACTTCAATTGAATAGATAGAATTCATATATTACACCAAAAAAAAAAAGAAAAAGAAAAGATCAAATAAACTCAAAGAGAAAAAAGATTATACTAAGTTTTATATATGTGATAAATACACATACACTTTCACCGGAAGTCTATGATCATATTGTTTAGTATTGATACAAATACGCAAGAATAACACATTGCACTATCATATGATATCATGTAAAAGTAAGCAAATAGATTGAACATCACACACATGTAAGGCACGTTCCCTGTTAAAGCCGAGATCAAAGGTAAAGTATGATGAATACAACAATCAAATTCAAAAATAATGTTTTCTTGTCAGACACAATATAATATCGGAAAACTAAACAATATGTCGAGTGTAATACAAAGGAAAATCTACTTGATACAAGTATTTGATTAAACAATCAATTATACTTAATCTAATAATAAAAGTATTAACTATGACAGTAACTATTCTCACAATGTGTTTGAAAGAATGATGGATAATATTTCACAAGAATCATATTTTTTTCTCTCAGTCTATCCAAGATAGTACAAACTTGTGTCGGAAGCGATATCTGACTGATTCTTCCTTATTTTACTGTTGGTACTATTTGAAGTAAATAGTTTCATTTTAGTTTTATCATTAGATAAATTTAAAGATGATCAGATATATTACTAGAAGCTTTAAAAACCTTCTAATTTTACTTATAATAATACTATCACAATTCTATGAATTCTATTGATGTAAAATTAACATTCTTTTTATGATAATGTCTAAATTACTTTTTATTGTTAAAAAAAAATCTAAGGATCAATCAAAATAGTTTTCCATTTTAGAAACATTTAGTCTTAAAAAATCTCACGTATAAGTTGTTTGATTAAACAAATACGAAGTTTATTAGAACACTGAAATGATATACTAATCAAATGAAGAATTTTATATCGTAAAAGCTGATATTTATAATTATCAGATCTTGTATTAGGGTTACTATTTAAATACTATGCAGAATTATTTCACATTCTTAATAATAAAAATATTTGTTAAATCGGATTATTAATATACAAGTAAATAATATAGTCATTAAGTTTATTAATTGAATTTAAAATATACAAAATACCCTAGATAAATAAAAAAAATATGATTAATAAGGAAATGTAGTTTAGATAAGATAAGATGAAAAATATTAGTTGATAATATGGTATATACATATTCTTTTCTTTTTTCTTTTATCACACTTAATGATGTTTTAGTTTCAAGTGTTTATGTGATGATAGATAATAATTGAAAGAAAAATGCAGGTATTCAAACTAGAAGCGATATTATTAATGTAAAACGTTCCATATTTTGGCACTAATATAGTTATGATAAATATTTGTATATGCTCATAGGGGTATTAAGGAGATAATTGAAAACGAGTAATGATAAGTATCAGTAAGGAACCGGAGACAAATAGAAGAGATATGCTGATAGGAGAAAGAGTAGAGAAAGAAAAGAAAAAGGAATAGGATCGTGAACAGAGAAAAAATAATGTGTTCTTCTCTTTCTATTTATTGGTTTTAAGAGAAAAAAACTATTTGAAAGAATATAATTCATGTTGATCTATCAATTGTTTAATATGATGCCTATAAAAACAATAACTGACTGATTTAATTAATTTTTTTTCTTTTGTAATATTTACACATAACGAGGATGTCGTTATAGAAAAGTAAGGATTCACAATCAATCGATTGCATGCTTCTTAATCTACTTTGAATATATTTTTCTACGTAAAAATCTAGAGAGTGCTTGAAGATGACAGTATAATGATTATTTACAGACACGAAAGAATAATAATGCACCGATTGAAATATTACATTGAACTTTTGTCGCAACGTTTGTTGCTAAGTTTTTGAAAGAAGAGAGATAAAACAGAATAACTAAACGAAATATGGAAAGATATACGAAAAGAAACATCGTCAAAGCATCTTGGAGGATGTATTTTGTTCACATTTTAACCATTTCAATTTATTAGATCACAATAAAAAATCGTGAATAAAGCGTAGATTTTCCTATCTTTTAATCAACTTTCTATCATTTTTTCAGTAGATTGAGTGGTATATCAAATCTGTATAGTTTAAACAGAAATGCAGTATGCCACATTTGATCATAGGCTTTCTTATAATTGACATGTACAATTAATCTTAGTAAGTTAGCAGTTGGATAAAAGATATTTTGAACGGAATTATGATTGCTCTTATGGCACTAAATGATTGTTTTCGATCAAGCATCTAACTCTCTGAAAGAGAGCTTCTTCGTAAAGGTTTGCATTCGTAATTAATGAGAAAATGGTCTGATTTAAATACACTCCAAAATATCTGATTTTAAATTATTATCTTTGCTAGTTTTCATTCATCAAAATATCGACATTTATTCAAGTATATATTAAAATATTTTGTCAAGTTATTAATATAACTCGGCAAGATTTTTTTTAATCATAAAGCTCAACAATGAGTTAAACCCGATCGATTTTTTCATTTTCAATACTCTAATTGTTTTGCTAATACTAACGGACACTAATCTCTTTCAATCACTATTCTGTATTCAATAGTTTGTTATATTCAGTTTTTATATAAATATCATGTGCCTTGAAATATTCTATTGAGAAGGTTTGAAAGTGTTTTCTATAATGCTTAATGAGTTTATCTGTGACAGCTTGTTGTATTGATAGCATTTTACTTCTGGTAGCTGACCTGTAGAAATGTAATGAATGCGAGATAAATGTATCACGAATGCTTGATCTATATTATCCTGTGTTGTTTGCATGTATGATAAGGAATTACTTTATCGAACAACTGTATATTTTCCTATACCAACTTTTGATTCTCTTGTCAAAGATAATACTATCGATTATGTTATTTTATTTAATCTAAACGAAAATTAGCGAATTTAATAAAAATTTATCCGAAAAAAACTCCAATGTAGGCTGTCATAACTAAATGGATGAGCAGTATAACAGATGGTAAAAGTTCTCATTACTACGGCTATCACAATTTTATACAGTAATGAAAACTCACTTAACTATTAATACTACCTCTAGATAACTCCAAAAAGTTATTAATAGTAGTCCTAAACACACTTTCAAAAATTACTAATACTTCGTTCAGGAATTCTAACACAATTACTAAATTCATCTTAAGCACATCTATTTTCACTTTAATCCTTCTCATGGACGCTTTAAAATGCATTGCTTTAACTGGACTCTTGAAGTTTTAAACTAACAGTTCATGTTTACCGTTAAAAAATATCTTTAAAATTAGTGCGACATACCTAGTCACCTCATCATTGCTATCATACTGTCGAGAATAAAGTACTTATCATCTCAATTAAATAGTAATTATTCAATTGAGAAAATTTAACTTATTCATTATCATTTCCATTTATCACACACATTCATGAAATTTCATATAAAACAACGAGTGTATTTTTTATAATAAAAAAGAAACTACCTCTACATCCAAAATATAAATAAGTTAATGTATATAAAATGAATTGAGTTTATTTTTTATTATACATTAATCCAATAGTGAATTTCATTGATAAATTTATTAACACATAATATAAACTAGTTCTATTTCTTGATTATAGATTGATTCAAAGGTAAGATGAATGGGTTAGTAGTCTTATCTAAATAAGGTAAATTGTTGCTCGTTGCCATCTCGCTTAACAAACAAGTTCATGAGTAATTGTCTGTTTAAGTTAATTATTAAGTGGATAGCCGATTAGAAAGAGATTCAGTATGAGCTACCAGCTACAAAAGTGTACCCAAGTTAAGATCTTTTTTTGTTTCATAAAAAAATCTATTTTTGGAGTGCAGGTTGAAAAGCACAATTGTATACAATAAAATACGGTGGGTGACATACGTTCAAATACCATTGATGCGTAGGATGAATGTAAACAGCATTCGTTATTTGAATCCATTATCAAATTTAATGATCGATATCAATTAATAAATAATTAATCATGTTTTTTTGTACCCAGATGTTTCTCAATATTAAGTTTAAAGATAAATATTTAGTTAAAAATATTAAATTATTTATTTTTTATTTAGATTTATATCGCAATCACGTTCAAGGATAAATATTAATTTAAGAAAATATATCTATTGTTTTTATTAAGTTTATTTTCAAAACAAGCTCGAAGGCGAGTGTTTGAATAAAAAAAAATAGTATTTGTTTTTCATTTAGATTTGTCTCAACGATAGATTCAAGGATAAATATTTGTTTAAATAAATAAACTACTGTTTTTTTAAAGATCGTCCTCGATAAAATATTTAATAATGAATATTAATTTAAATAAACATATTTATTTTTTTAATCTCAATTTCTTTCAAAACAATTTCAAGAGTACCTTTTTATTTATTTAAATCAATTCTGTTTGTTTCTATTTGATTAATGTCAACAACAAATACAAGTGTAAGTATTTCTTAAAATAAAATTCTTTTTTTTTTTATTTGGATTCATTTTATAAGAAGTTCAAGAGTAACTATTAACCTATTGAAATAATTTTTTCTTTATTTAGATAATGTTAAAATCTATGTCAAGCAGGCGTTTCTATTTATTTGACACTGTCGTAGTGATGGTGTCCACTAGTACGCCCCACTGTATGATGATCTGAAAGTTCCTTGAGCAGAAAAAGAATTGAATATCTCTGCTATTTTACCGCTAATAAAAGAATGTTCATAGCTCATATTCACAAGAGAAACGTTAATAAAAGTTATTTTTAAGTATTAAACCTGCTATGAATAAGAAAATAGAGCTGTAGCTGAACTATAACAAACAATATTCATTCCACCGCAAATAAGTTAAACAAATTCTTTTTATTTCGACGAATGTCAACAAGAAATTCAATAAATGGCAAATGACATCATATTCAGGAGTGTGTAATCAATTATGATGGTAATCTACAACATGATGAAATACAGTTGTAATTTAAGAGCCAAATAATACGATCGTTTATAACCGTCGAATGCTGATCATTTGTGAACATTTTATCTAATGTTTTGTATATTCTATAATTCGAGCATCTTTAAAATTGATTCTGCAGTTAATAATAAGGAGAGAATATGATATTGATTGAAAGAAGTTATGATTGTCAGCTGACAAAGTCAAAAAAATTAGATAATTAAACTGAAAATCATCGTTTAATTCAATAGTCGGTGAATGAAAGGAACTATAAAACTGTTGTGTGATCAGTATCAAGAGTTCTATAATTGATAGAAATAAAGAGTGGACTGTATTAAATACCGAATAAAGTTTTTTATAATAGTTATGATATCGATTAATACTACTTGATGTAACTGACTTATCAAATCTGACAGATTTCATATCGGATTTCCAATGATCTACTTTGTCTTCTATTCGTTTGTTATTGCATAACAGATTCGACAATTTATTATTGATGCTCTCTAATGATTTTTCTGTCTCTGGTACGTTTATTATATTTAGTTGATATGCTACACGATTTTGTTTGATATTCTATGTTCTTGATGGACAACAATCAACTGTTTCTATGAAACATCCTATACATTTAGTTCAAGAGAAGATGCTTGTTTATTTTGTGCGAACGAATAAAGTTTACTACTATTAATCGACTCTTCAACATCATCTTTTAAGTGATGCTTATAATCTATAAGAATGTAATATTTCTGTTGTATTAAACACACTTTGGTTCACTTTTGCATACATGTGGAAAATTATTCGTAGAGATCTCAAGACATACTTGAAAACTAACAGCTACATAATATTGGTTTACCAAGTAATCAACATATCAATATTAAGTGTAATACCTTAAACAATTACTAGAAAAGAATAATGTCAACAAGAATCATATTTAATTTTCCTTAATATGTATGCTGAGTCTGTTTTATGAAATCTATAGATACAATTGTCTATTATATCTCATTTGATTCATATGGAACGTAATAAACAGGAAGCATGAATAAATCTGGTGTAAACTTTGATTCTTTAACCTTAATATTGTTTTCATTAATTGTAGTATGTTATTTTTCGACTGTGACATGAGTTGCATACTTATTTTTGTTATTTTGTTTATTCATAATTTTTTGAATATTAACTTTGTCGGATTGTATGTCAGAAATTAGCTATTGCTCAAATAATGTATCGTCAAACATATGAATTGATATGGCAATTCGGTTAAAATTTTACAAAGAATCTATAGTAACAAAAGTTATACACTTAAACACAAAATGATAAGAAGAATGACCATGAGATGTAGTAAACGTCCTATTAACACGATAATTATGTAATCAAAGTTTTCACTTGTACATTGATGGATTTTTATGCTTAATGATTATTTTTTTTTTGTTTATTAAGACATGTAACGTCTCATATAGAAGGTCAGTTTACTTTTGATGAAGGTCCTCTATTAATATGACTAATGAAACCATGACACAACTGAAAGTTTTCCATATGTTCAGAAAACTTCAAAATGATGACATAAATGAATGAAGGTCGCTATGAAAACATATCAGTTTATAGTATAATTTAAATTAGTACTATACTTTAGTCATGTGTATTTTCTGTTGAACTTTAATGATTTCTTATTACACATGATTGGTTGTCTGGGTAACAATTTTTCTTATTTGAGTCGAGAGAGTAAAAAAAGAAGAAAAAAAAAGAGAAACGCATGTCATATATTTACCTCTTTTTTTAAATACATCTGTGTCTATGACAAAATCAGAGAGAAGAAAGAAAAGCGGCACTATTACATACTGTTCATCATTAAGAAACTCTACCATTCTCTTTTTTTCGTTTCCATTCTTTGTCGCAACACAACAAATATATACGAATATAATCGTCTATGTATGCACAATAAACTAGTGAGTGTACCTCATATTTTTATATATAATATTCTCAATTTACAATTTATTTTCACACCTTGAAATGATGTTTTTTTGTGAAAAAAATAAGGTAGTTAAGCAAATTTTTTTAAAAATATATTTTACAATTTTCAAAACATTCGTAGAAAAAATATATTGAATTTTTAATCAATTATTTATATTTTTTCTTTTATTTTTATATATGTACTCAATTAATTTTTAAACGGAACTTTTATAATGACAATAAATTATTATCTTTATAAGAAAAAAAAAAATTTTTTTTTTTCTTTAGATTCGTATTTTCTCATGACAACAATTACCGGTAATTCTCAAACACGCGATGATTTTCGTTGTGGCTTATGTCGGCAAAAAGGTGCTTTTCATTGTGAACACGATACACCTTATCGTGACCAATATTTAGGTACATATGATGGTAATGTACCATTAAATTATAATATAAATACTCGAAGATCAAGAAGTGAAACTAGATCGTATACAATTTCAACAAGTAATGGTGATGCTCAAAAAGGACGACAAGTAAATTCAAATGCCAATGGTCAATATCAACAAGGCAAAAAATTAAATAATACAACATCAAGTAATAAATATACAACTGGATCTTCAAAACAAACTGATGAAACTAAAAAATCAAAATCATGTGTTATTCTATAATTTTTTTTAAGATTCTATTTATTTCTTGTATTGCGTTATTAATGTATAGTTATATTTAAAGAAAAAAAAGAATTTTATTTTTATTATAACATTTATATATTGCTTTATATCGACAAAAGAAAATGGTGATAGAATTCTTATTGAGAATATGTTAGTTACTTAACCGATAAAAAAGACTTACAGAAAGATTGACAACAGCTCAGAATGATATTGATTTAATATACATAGGATTTCACATATTTTCGCTGGATTAAACATTCTTCGTCTAGAGTCTATTTTTTTGTTGGAAGTGATGTGGAGACATCATATCATTAACTAAGTCCTTGAATGTGTTATCTTCAATTTCATTTTATATTTAATTAATACAACAGTGCTAATACAAATTAAGATAAACAGAATATTTCGTGACACAACAGTTGCGCGCAAGTGTCGTACCCGGAACTGTCATGCGCCTTAGTATCGATGCGCAAATGTCGTACAACCATTTATATCAAATCTTCAAGGTTTTTTAGATGATAGTTGGGTAGAGTAATAATTACTCTATTGAATGATATGGTTTTAATTTTATTTATCTTTTATCCTGTTTAAAAATATGGCAAACTCTGAGAAATACCTAAATAAAATTGTTACACGATTATATTTAAAAGAAGACTCAAAGAAAATTAAAAATTTCTGTGAAATCTTTTTTTCGGCTTAGTTCCATAGAGCTCGTTGAGTTATCACTAAAGTTTCATTTTTTTTCTAGCATAGTTTTAAAGTAAAAAAGCAAATGGATGAAACTTTACTTTGAATAATGAAATGGGATGTTAACATATAAGTGAATTATTAATGAATTTTCTAGTCTCTACAAAAAAACATTAAATTATCAGAGATAGATGGTTAAATAACTCTTTATATTTTATTATAACATGAATAGAATTATATACGAAAAAGATGCATATGTTAGTTTTATGCAATTTCCATATGTAAAAGTTCACATGAACTTAAAGCAGATGAGAAAGAATTTCAAAAAATTTCTTTTCTTTTTATACGTTGATCTGACATTCATCCTATAATATAGATAGATATCGTAAGTAATGTTGAAAAAGACATCTGCCAAAAAACTTATCTACGCATCCCTGATATATATTATAATTAACGTGTTAATTGGTAGATTAGTCAAGGCAATTTCATCAAAACTTATGATATAACAACAAAGCATTAAAAAGAAGCCACTTGTCTCCTACTACGATCGATGAATGTTTTGTATCAGAAAAAAAAATTTTTTATCTTAACAAATCAAGTATGTTATCTAAAATTTCTGCGTACTTTGTCTTCTATATATGTACAGGTTGTAATAGGATTAATACAAGAATTAATTAAGTATCTGTCTCAGATAAGTTGATGTTTTTATAAGTTTATTCCCTAGAGACTATATAACATTTTCATAAAGAAGTTTTATGACTAGTAGTACAGATTTATAATCACTTTAATTATATATTTAATAAAAATCTGATATTAATTCGAGGCAACAATAAATAATAGAAAATGTCATCAACTCTTTTAAATGAATTGTTTACCTTCAATTCATTCTATTAACATTAGAATATATATATATATTATATATTCATTTATTGATACAAAGAAAAAGCAGGTCAAATACTTACAAAATTAAAATAAAGAGTGAACTTCAAGCTATAACATTCTGAATAATGCAATTCATAGATTGTTTAATATTGAATAAGTTTTTCCTCTAGCTATTATTCTTAGTCTAAGTAAAAACAATGAAACAATTGAAACTTTTCTTTGAGATATAAATAAATCTATAAATAAGTTGAATACATACAATTATATACCATAGAAAAAAAAATAGTACTAGAATGATATAGAAGAAAAATGATTATGTTAGTAACTATGATAATGATAAATTGCTGAAACACAAGTTAGATAAACAATATATAATAAATTCTTTAACAATAATGTGTATTATTGTAAGCTTTCTAATATGAATAATAAATACAAACTTTAACTGTTTGATTCTTTATGATAATTTTTAGTATTTAAATTGATCGTTTATTTAATAATTTATAAAAGACAAAGGATTACTATCCTAATTAACATATATTAATCGATGTTTATAAAAAAAACTAAATTATTCAGTATCTATTGATTACGCATAAAAGAAATTTATAATAAGTAAATCTTGTCTATATCAGATTACTACATGTCAGTCTCGATTTTTTATTTAATCTAAACAACAATCTTTCGTTTATTTTATCGAAATACATGACAAATCTTCGTAAGAATATTGATTATTCATTTGATCTTAAACAGATATATTATTTGTAATAATTCTAACTTCTATTCAATAATTATTTGCATAACAATGTTAAAGTTTAATCAATTGTATCATAATTGAAGTATATTCGATGAATTAATTTTTTTTCTCTAATATATATTGAATACCTCGACAACATCATTTACATATGAGATAAAAAAAAAACTTGAGTCAAATCTAATGTATATATATATATATATATGTATTTTTCATACGATAAATTGCTCATTTTATTTTTGTTAATGAGACATAGTTATTTTTAAATCTTCACACATTATTGTCTTCCATTTTATAAAATAAATTTATTTTTTTTTCATTTCATTATTATCTCTATAGTTTAAATATATGAACAAAAACAAAACTTGTCTAATGATATGTAGATCTTTGTATGTTCTATTTAGTGTTATTTATCGGATAAGATGTTGGTGATGATAATCAGCAAGTATGAATGTTTATATGAATAAAACAATGATGAACAATGGTTTAGTGTTCCTAACACTATTCAGAAGTAGACGGTAAAGAAAAGAAGAAAGGAAGATGGTCATTGTGCGCTTTCATTCTTTCTCGTTCTCATCAAAATAATTAACTATGGCCGTAGACGACGACCGATTTTTATGCACATATGTGTATCGCGTGTTCTCGCCTCGCTTTGTCTTGCATTATTGGATATTGTTGAACGGCGAAAAGAAGGAGAATAACCATAAAAAAAAAGAAAAGAGAAGAAGAGATGCATATACATATATGCATAAAACTCAGAGAGTGAACATATTTATTCATTCATTACTCAAAGAAGACAAAAAGGAGAGGAGAGAGAGAGAAATATTCTTTCTCTCTTTCTCTTCTCATTTGTCCAAGAATAAGTAAGATGGAGAAGTTCAGAAGCTCCATTAGCTTTTCACCTTGATTCTTAGAATCATAATGAGATATATATATATACGTAGATAGTGCCATCAATTTACAGATAGACATTATAATCAATTTGCATAAATATATATATCCTAGTATGTTTTCTTTCTCTTTCTGTCATTTGACTTATCAGGATTTCTTAACCGGACATTATTTAGTTTTCGTCACTTTTGAAGTATCCCGATAGGCATGTCTCATATTTGTCAATTCTGTTTTTGATTATGTAAAAGTATTGTTGTTCGTCGTTATAGAATCAAATGTATTGTTATAAAAAAAGAAAAATCTTGAACAATTAGCAGAACGAAACGAAATCATTCATTTTTTTCTCATTGAAGTCATATTCATTTTATAGACTCATTTTTTTTTCTTCTTTGTTATATTCTAGACAGACAATGTTTATATGGTATATCCTATTGTTCATTATTCCATATGTTCATTCAGTTCATTTTAATACAAATGAAAATAATAATAATAATAATAATAATAAAAATTCAATATTTGTTATTTATCCACGTTTATATTTATGTAATAATGGTTCATTTTCATTTGAATTTCGTACAAAAACAACAAATGGTTTAATTTTTTATACATATGATAATTATTTATATGATTCAATTATTGTTTCAATATATCATGGAAAATTATTAGTTGAACAAAGTTTTGGAAAAAATAAATCATTTCAACAATTTGATCATTCTGTTAATGATGATAAATGGTATAAAATTGTATTTAAAAGACGTTCATCATTAATTACAGAAATTGTTCTTTATTCTGTTGCTTTACGAAATGTTGAAAATCGTATAATAAAATCTAAAATATTAAATTATTTACCATTTACATCAATAAATACAAGTTCATTAGTTTATATTGGTGGTTTACCATTAAATATATATAAAAAAGAACGTTATAAAAGTGAATTTTTATTTCAATCATTTCAAGGTTTTATACGTAATCTTCGTTATGGTATATGTGGATGTCCCGAACGTATACAATATCCACTTTTTTCATCATTATCAAATAATTTTCAATCTGAAGTATGTGAACAACAGACATCATTATGTTCAAGTTCATCATGTGAATGTTTAAATGTCGATGAAGAACCACGATATCAATGTGATTGTAGCAATAAAACATGTAGTATTATAACTCTAATGAGTAAGTCATTATGTTGTAAAAGAAAATATATATTAACAACTCCTATCTAATCTTATACTGTGAACAGTAACCTTAAAGGCATTAGCTGTCATCGTTCTTATCTTCTTTTTTTTTGTTCATATTAATGAATATTGTACATGTTTAAGTTGTTGAAGTCAGGCGATAATCTTTTCCACATATTTCATTTGCTTTGCGCAATATATATCTCGGTCCATTTTTCTGCTTATATATACATAGACAACACTAGACAGAACAAAGCATGCAATCAACCGTATGGAGGACGCTATGGGCATCTCCTAATGGCACACTGTTTGTTTGGTCAGTTAGTCAGTTCAATATGTTTACGTTATGTCTGCCCGATTAAACGCCAAATGCACACGTTGATCATCTAACTGACTTGCTGTTGTTGTCTACTTATGCATATTCACTAAAGGCACCATCTTTTATTCATCTAAGTAATGCATGATGCAATTTATGATTGATAAATCGTTATTATCATGACTAGTTGCTGTACTATTCTTTGATCTAATGCGTTAATTGTTTTGATATGCCATTCTTACACATGTCATTCTAGGAACAGTTGAACTTGTTTGCATGTATATATTGATACATATGTATATGTATATATTTATCAAGAAAAAGAAAAGATAATGAGAATGATCGCCTGCCAATGTGTGATGGTGTGATGAGGCATATATACACATACATACACATACACACACACACACACCTATGTTGTCAATTTTTTTCTTTCATTGCACAGTCTATGATTAGAGTGTCCATATTTTCTATACAAACGTTCGATAGACCAAGATTTGCCCGAGACAAAAAAAAATAATGAACACTTTGTGTATATATGTATATGTGTGCGTGTGTGAACATAGAACAGATTGACTCTTGAGTGTGTCGTCTTCCTTCACTCAAATTGCGGTATTGAAACAAAGCTAAACTGTTTTCACTGTCTTTTTATAGAAGATCGAAAGATGAAGGTGAAGAGAATACACAATACACTTTTGAATTAAACGATCAAGTAAACAGTTTGATGGGCCGTAGTTCTGTTTTTATTTACACACGACATACATAGACAAGGAAGCTTTAGAATGATTGAAAGAAAACTTAGAATAAAAGCATTTGTGTATATATGCTTGTCGTTCTCGCTCAATTAATCACTATGTTGCTTATACATATATATATATATATATATGGTTGATAATAACCAATACAATATGCTTACGATTAACATGAACAACTGATGACTACTTGTTTTACTTCTGCTTCCTGTCTGTCATTAAGAACATATATATACATATTATGTTAATCATAATATGAATAAAATAAAATAAATGTTTAATATCAATTATTATTTATATCATAAATTTTTAACTTTAATTGAAGATATAAATAATAGAATAATAAATTATTCTTTTCAATTAAAAATCAAAAGAAAAAAAAAAAAAGAGAAGAATACATTAAATTTTATTGTATTTATAAAAATGTAATGTTATATGAACTTCTATTTGATAGTTTAAATTGATGAAAGTAATTCGGAAGTACTCATAAACTAAATATTCTTAAGAACGGAACTATACATTGACATTCTATTGAAATAGACGATAGTTATTGAAAATTCTACAATTGAATAATCATTATATCTACTTTTTCAATGTTTATATATAATAAAATGTATATTCTAATCCAAGTGAGAAATATAATTAAATTTATGATGTAAACTCGAGAAAGAAAAACTTAAGGGTAAATATATAATTATCTATTTAACAAATGGTATTTGTTATGCTTTGAAGATATAATAAATAAACGGAAGAAAAAAGAAATATTCTCTTAAGCTAAATATTAATAAATATTATTTTTTTTATTTAGATAAAAATCTTAAAGAATATAAAATTGATTTTACATCTGTTGAATATATATCAAAAAGTGATGCATCATCATTTACTTTTGGTATTCATCCAAATATATTTAATGTGATTAAAAAAGGTTTATAAAAGAAAAAATTTAATATACAAAAAAAAAAAAAACTTTTTTTAAACTTATTATTATTTAGATATTAAAACAGATTTTAATCAAAATAATAATATTGTAAGTTTTTTACCTATAAATAATCAAGAAGATAATTGTATGTGGGATTTAAATAGATGTTTATCAGGTAAAAAAAAAATAGTTAAAAATTTTAATACAATTTTTTTTCTTATTTTCATTTAGATTTAACTTTAACATTTATTGTTTCAATTGAACATATAAATAATTCATCAACAATTTTTACACAAGATTTTAAATATGATGCATCAATTCATATTAATTTAATTGTTATTAATTCATCATTATCTTGTTTAGATTTTAATCTTTGGTTACCATTTAATCGTGGATATTTAAATATACGTTTAAATGATTTTCCATATGAAACACCATTATTTATTAATTTTATTTATCATTCATTATCATCTTCTGTTTCTCTTTTTCTTTTTGGTCAACTTATAAATTCTACAAAATTTATAAATACAAATTCAATAAATAAACCATATTCATCATCTATTGTATCATTTAATACATTTATTCAATTTCATTCAATAACTTGGTCATATAATCAAGAACTATTTGGTAGGTATTTAATAAAAAAAAACACACACACACAGATTTTATTTCTAACTATTAGACTGTTGTGCATTTATGCACAATGATGAGCGTTTTAAACGAGATATAACAAATCTTGATACATGTCAATGTAAGTCGAAAGAATTAATGTAGATAAACTAATATTTAGTATAGAATTCTTCTTTAGTTTATTTTTTATATTAAAAAAAAATAAAATATAATATGCAAATATTTGAATGTATTATAAGTCTAGTGTTAGTTTTATTTTTAATATTTTATTACATATACATATATATACTTACTGATATATGTATAAATTATGATTGATTTGTAATAATAATAATAAAATAAAAACGAGATTTTAATTGTGATGGGGATATTTGACATAGATTTATATATATATATATATATTGCGTGTTTAAAACAATAAATCTTAATCTATGAACGATGAAAGATGATGAAACATGTAATTATTAAAGATAGGATAAGACAATTTTAGAATTCTTCTTCTTCTTTTCTTTTCTCTTTTTTGTATTCTTACGTCATTTGTATTTTGTAATTTTGAAGAAGATAATCACGCAATAGAATTTTCAATGAAGTTATATTACTAGTTTCTTCTGTCATACGCAATCGTTGTTAACTATATCAACTAACTGAATGGAATGTATTTTCTTTGCTATATGAGATTTTATTGGAATGTAGAGAAAGAAGAAAAAAAATAAGTAACGAATGTGTCTAATGAGACATAAATTATACGATTGAAAGATTGAAGCAATCCTTTATTATTATTAACAGTAGTTTAAGTATTTAGGACTTCCTTTTTTTTCTTGATTAATTTTTGACATGACTACTTTCAGAAGTTTTTTTATTTTTTGTTGTGTTATTCTCATAAGTGTTCTTACATAATAAGTAGAATACATATAATTTGATGGTTTCTTTTATGTATGTGTATGTGTATGTGTCACTAGGAAAATCGAGAATTTAC
Source organism: Macrotrachela quadricornifera (assembly GCA_022393335.1). NCBI lineage: Eukaryota > Metazoa > Rotifera > Eurotatoria > Philodinida > Philodinidae > Macrotrachela > Macrotrachela quadricornifera. The sequence goes on along the minus strand of JAJEKB010000079.1, from coordinate 2,969 downwards.
TTGTAATTTAATACATCTTGTTCATCTTTTTTTGACAAAAGAAAATTGGTTTTTGTTCAGATTGTAACATAAACTTAAGCTTACAATATGATTCAATTTAGATATAAAATAATATTTATCCCAATCACGCGATATATACATGTATACTTTCACCGATCTGATACATATGTGCATTTATACATATACAATTTAATTGTACCCAAGTGTGCGCGACATCGAGAAAGGTTATAGCATGTGAGAGACAGATTAGGGTCAGTGCAAACAGAGGTGTTGCTGCTATATATATACATGTTCTTACTAGACACTAGTGTTGGAGTGGAACCGTTTTCTTCCCTCTCTCTCTCTCTCTCCTTCTCTCTTCTCTCTTCCTCTTTATGTCTCGACCGGACGAATAACTCAATGAAGAAGAAATCATGCATCAGCCGGCGACGACTAATTTCACTCTTGATGCTCATGCTCTTTTACTCTTTCATATACACATATATACTCAGTGTGTCGCCGAGACATGAAGAAGACAGACACGAACCGATTTCATGCTTCTGACCACCAACATTACTACTACTATTGTCCTTTCTCCCTCGACAACGCCGATACAATTTTATTTTTTTCTTTTTTCGCTTTAGTTCAGAAAGGGAAAAAATTTTTCTCTTCTCTATTCTCGCATTCATTTCTTTACGCGTCACTCACAGTTCACTCTTATTCTCTTCTTCCATCCTCCTCTCATCCGCTCTCATCCACCAACTATATATATATATATATATATACATCGAACAACATCGAAAAGATGTTGAACTGTGTGTATAACTCACACTAGCCTATATGAAAGAGCGAGAAATCTTTCTTCTTCTCTCTTTGCCTTTCTTTTTACATTTTGATGATGGTCATCGACCAGCCTACACAACGATAATGAGAGAACGACAGAGACACAGAGATAAAACATACATATATATTTCTTTTCTCTCAACATAGATGCGCTCTCATACATCATTTACGTATACCATTTTAAGTTCTTTGAATGATTAATATAAACTAATCACGAATTTCATTATAAAAATATTTCTCATAATCAAAATATTTATGTCGTGTATAAAACAACATCAGTTTATTATTATTATTATTATTATTGTTTTATTTCTCCTTCCATTACACTTATGTCAACGACAATATTTAAAATTATTGAATGATAATAATACATTATCGTTCAATGAAACTTTTCCAATTGGTAAGATCATAAATTCAATATAAACAAGAGCATTTATTTTTTTTTTCTTTTCATTTATTTTTACACATTCTTAAACAAGAGTTCAACTAGAATATTGAATGTCCATTTTATTCTTTCTGCTCTTATCGCTAGTAGTTGAAATTAGTCAGACGTATAACTACTCTTGTTGTTGTCGTCATCATCATCATCATCATTTATTCAAACTAATATTTTATTCATACATATATATTTCTTATATGTCTAGGCGGTGCTCTTACAGAAGCATCATTAAACACCAATCGTTTAATACCAAAAACAATTAGTGAATATCCATCACCAGTTCATGTTCGAACAAAATATACAACTGATGAAGAAGATTATACATCATCAGAATCAATATCATTTGCTATTCTTACAAATCAACAAACATCACAAGCAACAACAATTCTTGCTGGTTTTGCTTATGATAATATTTATTATGTTTTTGATATTGAAGTTTGTTATAATTAATATAAATAATTGTAAGATATCAATAATTCTTCTGTTTTTTTTTCCTATTAGGATGGTAAACCAAAAATTATTTTTTCACAAGATGATCTTCCAGATATTATTTTGACAACAAAAAATAATAATCAAATATTAATTAATGATGGCAAATGGCATAGATTAAATATTGAACGATCAGATAAAAAAGTCATTTGAATTTTTTCTTTTAATACAAAAAAAAAAGAACTCTTTTTTTTTCTTCTTTTTTTATGTATGTAGTTACGATTTAATCTTGATAATATTGAACAATCTGATATACAACTACCTGATGGTTGGCAAACAAAGACAAATGTATTTATTGGAGCAGAATTAACACCAGTACCAAATGGAGATTTTAATGGAAAAATTGGTGATGTAAGTTCAAAATATAAATAAATAGATAAATAAATTTTCATATATTTAATATAAAAAAAAAATTTATTTAGATTGTTGTTACTAATTCTGGTCGATCATTAAATTTACGTGAAGAAGATAATACAGATGATACTGATGAAATATTTAAAGATACAACAACATCTCGTATAACATCAAATGAAAAAATATTTGTTCTTGTTGATATGAAATCATCATCACAAATAAGTCAAACAATTGGTTTTCTTCCAAATGATAATAATGAAATAATTTATCCATCATTAATTAATACACCATTTAATACATTAATATTTTCATTTCGTACACGTTCAAATGTTAGTACACTTATACAATTTGATCAAATTAGTTTAAATATTGATGTTGATGGTTATTTAGCATTAGTTATACGTGATAAACAAGCACAACGTATTTTAACAAATGATATACAAAAACCAATAAATGATGGAAATTTATATACTGTTTATTTACAACGTAAAGATAAAAATCTTGAAGCATGGATTAATACAAATAAAAATATAAAACCAAATAAAATTTCAATGGAATTATTAACATCAAAATTAATTATTGAAAATTTTATATTTGGTTCACATAAACAATTTATTGGTTGTTTAGAAAATGTTACATATAATGATCAATTATTATCATTTAAACATTTACCTTTAAATAGACAACAATGTCCATCAAGTAGTATTGTTTTAAAATCGACAGAAATACTCTCAATAAATAATATTTATATTGATCAAATTATTTCATTTAAAGAATATGATCGTCCATTGATTATTATACTTGATAATCCTGAAGACTTACGTATATTTTCATTTTTATTCTATACTCAAGAATCTAATAGTAT
>JAJEKB010000078.1:2030-13176 GCA_022393335.1 Macrotrachela quadricornifera | reverse complement strand
CTAAATAAAAATAAATTTCTTATTTTATCCAAAACAAAAAAAATATAAATTTATACTTCAATAATTGTTTTAATTTTATTTCCAAAACTTTTAGCCGCTTGAATTGTTTCACTATGTTGACAATCTAAACTGACAATAATTGGATTTAGTTCTTCATTTTTTCGAATTCTAAATAAATAATAAAATCGATTATTTTGATTTAAAATAAAAAAAAAGAAAAATTTAATTTCATATACTTAAGCAAAGCTTCAATATGAGTTCGAAGAGCATGTGGTCGATTACAAGCAAAAACAACAACCGGTAATAAAACATCGATCTTCTATTTTCAAAAAAACAACCTTATCATTATTCAAAAATAAATTTAAAAAAATTTACTGGTAATTGTGGAGAACTAACAATTGACTCTGATGTTTTAATAATTGGTCGACCTATTGGTAATTCCTAATAAAAATTTATTAATACAAAAAATAAAATTCAAGAAATAAAACTAATAACAAACTATTTCATTTTTATCTGTTGATGTATGAAAACCTTTAATACTTAATAATAATAAAAGATTAATAAGAAAGAAAATTCCAGTAGTAATAATAATTTTTTTAATAATTGTTGATCGCATATTTGCGTATCATTTACTATTATTGATATTTCATTATCTATAATAATATATATATTTTTTTTTATTTCGTTTTTTTTTTAAATAAACTTTTATTCTTACTTGTTTTCTCCTTAAATATTTCAATATGAAAGAAGAAGATTTGAATTTTCTTTTATCTATAACATTCTTATGTTTATATGATTTTATAATTTTTTTATAAGCAAAAAAAAAATCAATTTATAGGTAAACAATACCATGCTGTTTTGTTTTTATTATCCAATCAAAACAATAAAGAAACAAAAAAAAAAAGACATCGCTTAAACATTAATACGAACTTTCTTTTTACTTCTTCCACCACTTTTTATTTTTCGCTCGTTATTATCATCAATAAGTGTTGGAATATGATCATCATTATCATTTTCTTTTGAAGCTTGTTTAGCAGCAGCTAAAAGACGTTTACGTTTTTCAGCTTTTGGTGCTGGTTTACTTGCAAAATTTTGTTCAATATGTTTTGGTTTTTCATGTTTTTTAACAAGTTTTGTATCGTTAATACGTTTTACAAATGCTGTATCGACTAATGGTTTTCCATCAGTATTATAAACTGGAATATCTTCATCTTTTTTGATTTTTTTTTCTTTTTTTGGTTTAGGTTTTTTTGACGATTGTTTTTTTTCTAAACCTTTAATCCAAGTTTTATGTAAACGTTTTATTGGTTTTTTCTTTTTAAAATTTTTATTTAATTCTGTTCGTTTTGTTAAATGTATATTTCCACTTGGTTCAACAATAACATTAAGATTTTTTTCAACTGTTGATAATTCACCTATTTCTGTCAATTCATCTTGATCATTTAATGGTAAATTTAATTTGTTAACATCATTTTTAGTATGTTTACTATAATAAATTGGTAATGATTGTAAATTATTTCCATATAAATAAGCATGATCAATATTTAACCAACTACCAGGTAATTCTTTACCAATTGATTGACAGATTGATTTAAGATTTTCTATTCCATGATCAATTGATTGTTTAACAGTTGTAAATTGCATAGAAAAAAGTGGTCCTGTACCAGCCATACGACCAATTGTTGATGAACATAAGGAAATTAAACGTTGTTTAAAATCTTTATTAAAAACATTGATACCTAATGGCATTTTTCCATGATGACGAAAATGTTTACCAAGTAATTGACCACGCATTAATGATGTCATTATACGTCGATCAGCTAAAAAAAGATCATAACGTGAACATAATTTTCGTTTAGCTTCATATGGAACTAATTCCTATAATAAAAAAAATATTATTTAAATATTTGAATTTGTTCTATTTTACTTGATTCAATTGTTTAAGTGTCATTATATCAATATGAAATGGAAGTTTAAATTGATCAATCATTGATTTATAACGACGAATTGTTGATTCATATTCTCGACCATTAATATCATCATCACGAACAAAAAGACATACATCACGTGTATCATTTTGAGTAACCGGATGAGGTAATTGAGATGAAATACGAAGATAAGTACAACGAGGTATTTTGTGTACATGAACATAAAGATTTATAGGTGTTGTTTCATCTAATAATTGTTTATGACCTTGTTGAGCATTATTAATAATTTGTTTAAGAGCAATTAATGCTTTTCGACATACATCAAAATCGAATGGACATTCAGATGAATTTTCTTCTTTAATTGAAGTTGAAGTTTTTGTTTCAATTGATTTCGTTTTCATCTTAAAATATACCTAAATAGATATTAAATAAATAAATAAGACAAAAAAAAATGTTATTCTGATAATATAGAAATAATTTATTCGATCGAACGAATGAATTGAAAAGAAGAATTCTAAAGGTTGATCGATACGACCAATATAAAGAAGTCTTCCTTGGCCTTTATGCAGAAGAATATATTCATCGATAGAAAGTGACATCTGTTTTTTTCAAATTGATAATCTAAATATTTTCAAATACAGATCAAAATCTATATTTACTTCTCGTTAGAATCTCTTGGCGTTTTAAAAATGAATTAAATTTAAGATGTTATTACAGAATGATGCACTGAAATCTTCATCAGAATATATTATGTTTTATTTTTCAAAATGATCGAATTTTAATAAACTTATTGAAGAAATTTTAGATTCGAATATTATACTTTTTAAGAAAAATTGTTCAGATTTTTAGTTTTTGACTGACTACCTTTTTTATTTATATCAATCATGAAAAGTCTATTAATATAAACAATAAAAATCATCTATTCATACCTTGTCCTCAATATTGGATATATGATTCATGTACATTACATAAAAGTTTGAAGGTTTTTACGATAATTAACTTTTTATCACGATAAAGTTATCGCATTGATTTAATCAGATAAATTGTGTTAAAGTTTATCGATAAGAATTCTAAAGAATTAGACAAAAAAAAAGTAAAAGAAAATAAAATATAATAATTATATTTTTAAATACGTTTGCCTTGGATGTTTTCTTTTGAATTTACTTTAAAGAAGCAAATTTCTAACCTTTTTATTATTTTTCTTAAACGCAAATATCATAATTTTTTTCGGATATAAGCAATTTACATATGATGGGTTTATTTTGAAACGACTATAAGCTTTGTATCTTTTCTTGATAGAGCTTTATAAATACTCCTAGATGTCATACATGAGTTTTGAGTAAACTAGAAATTCAGTCTAGTTTGATGTATCAATCTAAAACTTTATCAAAATGTTTCGTAATAGAATCAATCATCTCTAACAATTTCTATTTCGAGTCAATCTATTTGAAAATCTATTATAAGAGAAGATTAAAGATATTTTATAGTACTTTCCTTTGTTAATCGAGTATAATCTTATACAACTTTCAATCGATTCAATATAATCTCCTAAGTGAATATTATTTTGATATTCAGGAAATTCAATCACTAATAGCATTGGTGATAATATTTTCTTTTGCTAATTCAATGTCAAAACATTGTTGATAAATGATCATTGCATCCAATAAAAAAATCTATGTGTGTTATCACAATAATACCGATTCCAAATCAATATTAGGACATGCTCGACTGTCGGATGACGATGATAGGCATAATATATTCTCTATGAGTAGATTTCTATGTAATCAATAGTTTAAAATATCTTGGAGCAATAATCTTCCATAATCGAGACTTGAAAATTTATATGTTTTACAATACTATATTTTTTCTTTTACGTCGTTTAAAAAATTTAAATCCAAAATTTGACATACTGAATCATTATTTATTAGTATTAACTTCTAATGTGTTTTATTCAAAAGATTTCCAAATAAATTCCGAGATATTATCAAAGCATAACAAACAATGAGAAATTATATAATAAAATATGATCTCTCTGCTCAAAAATCATGTGAAAGGTACATAACAAATTTCGAAAACATAATAAGCTCAGATTTATCTTACGCTTTTATTCGTAGAAAAATCTACTTCTAGTTAAAATATCAAATTAAACAGTTTTTACCAGCCGAATATCAATAATCTGAGAGTAAATTCTGACAAATGAATGTAACAAATCTGTTTAGAAAAAAAAATGACATTCTGAAGTGTTATAATCTATAGTTTGAATAAACTGTTGATATTTGATAAAAAAAAAATTTCATTCATTTCTTATTGAAAAAATTTCATATTCCACTTGAAATTTGAGTAATTATGAAAATGAATATAATCATCGTAAGAATAGAACAATCAATTTTTCAATTTTCCACATTTCAATAATCAAATCGATTGAACAGAAATCATTACCACCTGCCAATTGTCTCCCAATCAACAATGATTGTTGTTGTTTCTATGATAGCGATAGTCAGATGATCATATTCACTTTCTCTTTTGTCAGTTACATCTCTATCTATTTATCTCAAATTGATTGTTTATAAAATGAACTTAACAGATACTATTTTCAATCTCAAGAGAACGATCATCATCATCGTCATCATCATCAATGTAAAAAACAAATTTGCTTAAAAATGAATATTAATAAATAGGAGAAAATTTTTTATTATTTACAGATAATATAAAATGTCTAACAAAAGGTTTAATCTTACAGTACTAATAGAACTTAACTATAGTTAATTAATATACATGTATAATACACGTGCTTTCGATCATGATACGTAATTGATGAGAATGATTGAAGAAATCATTAAAATATATCAATGTCTACATACATATCTCCATGTATATGATTACGTCGATATATATATATATCTATATTCATTGCTCTGTCTATGTCTGCAATGTTGATGAGGGACAGAGAGTATACATATATACACAAGTGTTGTTATTATTATGTGTACTATATAATAAAACCTCGATAATGAAGCAATTATGGTCAGTTCCTTTTTTTTCTGACTTTTGCTCTTTCTTTCTCTCCCTCTCGCACAGATAATTCATGTATTAATCGGACAGACATGATAGTTAAGATTTCTTTTTTTTTTCTTCTCCAAGTTTCTTATATTCCCAATCCATATCCGATTGGCCTTATCCTTGCGGTATATATATACATGTTATCAGAAACACACACTTGCATATAGGGTGGAGAAGAAAGACGAATGATATCTAGCAGTGTATCATAGAAAGTAAAGCTAATGTCGATCATCACACATATATTCAACAAACGTCTCTTCTTCTTCTTACTTACAGAAAGACAGAAGATAATACTGTCAGAGAACAAATTTCATTATTTGATTGCTAGTATATAAGTTAATATTATCGAAAGAGAATGGCATTTCACTGATGTATATTATACCAACAAGGTGTTATTCGACATACTCTTGAATGTTAATCGGTGTCGCCGCTGTTTTCACAAATTCTTGTCAAACATGACACTCGTCATCAGTTTTTTTTTTTTTGTCTATATTTCTTTATATTCGTCATATACGACCAATCAATCAACTGTAGAGAAAAAAAAAGATTGAAGAAGAACAAGAAAAAAAAAAGAAAAGAGTAAAAGTACAGACGTAAACAAAATGACGACAAAGAATATTTATATGCATTTATATATATGTATCAGTTTTATCTAATATATGTCAAGTAAATTTTCGAGCATTAGCATAAAGTGATGCAGCATAAAGTGGGGATATAAGTGGATAAGCATTTGCTGTTGAAGAATTCGATGATGAAGAACCACCGACTTGTTGTTGTTGAGAATTATAAAATGAAGCAGCACAAGCAACATAAGCTGCGGCTGCTGCTGAATGCATACCTACAGATGATGAACCACCTGTTGTTGGTATTGTTGGTGAATTAACATCAAGACCTGGATTTTGTTTTTTCCATTTTGTTCGTCGATTTTGAAACCTTTTTTTTTTTGTTTTATAAAAAGAAACTGTTTCTTTCTAAAGAATAAATATAAAGAAATAACATACCATATTTTAACTTGTGTTTCTGTAAGTGATAATGATAATGCAAGATTAAGTCGTTCACATACTGATAAATATCTTGTTTGTTTAAATTTATTTTCTAATGCAACCAATTGTTCATAAGTAAATGCTGTTCGTGCTCGACGTGGTTTTGATGGTTTGTCAGTTGTTGATGAACTTGTTGAAGATGATTTCGATTTATCACCATCACTTATTGATGCATTTAAATCATCATCATGTGTTTTATCACCTGTTTCTGATAGACAAACATCTAATGAAAGAAAATAAAAAGTATTTAAAAATTTATTGTTAAGAAAAAAAAAATTATTTGATTTACCAGATACATCACAATCACTGATTGAGCCATGATGTTCATCATCATCATCAACATCATCATCATCATCTGAATGTGAATAAACAGATTTTTTATTTGTTTGAATATTATTATCATTTAAATGGTTTTTTTTTTGTTCAAGAATTAGTTTTGTATAATCAGTAAATCGATGAGCTTTCGGTTTTTTAATTAAATGATTAAGACGAGTATTATTATTACTGTCAACAGATGATGATGAAGGTTTAGCAAGAATATCACAGATGTTAAATGTTCGTCGAATAGTAGTAGAGGAAGAAGAAGAAGAAGAATTACATGATAATTTAATCGGTGAAATATGTGATGAAGAAGATGAATTTGTTGAAATAGGTGAAGAATTAATATTGCTTGGTGAAAGAATACGATTGGTTAATGAACCAAATTTAGTTAAAGTTACTTGTGCTGTTGGTGGAGGTGGAGTTGGTAAAGGCGGAGATGGCGATTGATTCGTTTTCAATTTGTCGTCATTGCCAGTTGAAGGCACAGTCGTTTCCAATTTGTCATCACTCATCAGAAAAGATTCTGATCTGGAAAGTATATTGTGTATATGTATATATAAATAAATATATATATATATATATATATATATTGAGAAGATATTATTCTCGTATTGTTCTATTGATTATCAAATATCTTCTCTCGTTTTACCGCAGTGAATATCTCTAGTATTTTTTTTTATCTTGCACGATCACGCACTCTCGATGATTGCTGTTAATGACTGTGTGTGCATGGATTTTTCTCTCTTATTCTTTCTTTTCCCTCATGTAAATACGATACATACATATATATAAAGAGAGTGAATAAGACCAAACAAGAGAGAAAGAGAGGGAGAGAGAGAGAAAATCTCAACACTCATCAACGAAGAGACACATCGGAGCGATTATACATCTATACACTAGCAAATTATGATTATGATACCCGTGTGTGCGAGCGAGTACCGACAACGAACGAACGAACGAGTAAGCGAGAGAGTCCTTTTTTCCCATTCGCCGAAACATATGCACTAATAGCAGCAATTCTCTCGGCAATTTAGCAGACCATTTATATGCGTCCCGAATAGAGAGAAAGAGAAAAAAGCTAAGAAGAAAAAGAAAAAGAAATTGATTGAGCTCGTCGATACTATACATATGTGTATGTTAAACTTGCAACGGTGTATGTCAATAAAAAAAGACATAGAGAGAGAGAGAGAAAAAGAATGACGAATGCGTTCGATCGTTAAATTAATTGAGTGCCAATGAGAGAAGAATAACAACCATACTATCCAACCATTGAAAAACAGACGTTTTTAATTTTGATTTGTTTCAAAAAAAAACAAAACAAGATGTATCTTTCTTTTTGATTTCTTCCAAAGAGAAACACCAATTAACCTTTCACATGAGTATTTCAAAAGATTATTTTCTCATTTATTTATAAATCACTTTCATAATCTTGACAAGTTTATTTAGATTTTCAATTTCAATAATGTCGAACTTGTTTTTTTTTTCTCTTTTCTTTATTTTTATTTTTTAATGATAACGAGCTATTTTTTAATCGTTTTGAATAAGATTCATTTTATTAAATAAAGATTCGTTAAAATAGTTTTATTTGAAGAAAAAAAAAGAAGCAATAAAAACTAAATTTAAAATTAATATTTTAGTGAAATTATTCTTTTGTTTTTCAAATCAATTCTTGACTTGATTTTCATTTGTTAATGAAAAGTCATTATCAATTAAAATTAATTTGTTACTTTATCTTGTTTATTTATCTCTCTTTAAGAAAATTATTCTATCTATTGAATATAATGTCTTTGAAAATTGATATCATCTATTTTCAAGAATGTCTATAAATAGTGTCCAAAGAACTATTTCGACACATTAACAAGAACGCCATATAACTATGCCAAAAAGGATAAAGATGAAAAGAAACAACAACGAAGAAGAAAAAAAAGAAAGAATCTAACTACTGACAACAAATCATTGTCATCATCAAACTAACTAACCAATCTAAGATTTATCTCATCTATCAAGCTACCACTAACATTTGATAACATTGCCTAAAATGACATGCAGATAGATATTCTATTGCATCATGTTATTTTCAATATACATGCGCATTCACGTGGAATAAAATAGGTGATTAGCATGTGAAACAATTGAATCTATAAGTAAGCATATGCAGCTCATCATCGTTAGTCTTTAACAGACTGTTGACTGATTTAATCGATTAGTTACACTGACATTGTATATGCGCATGATGACGCAAATATCTTGTGCATACATACATCCGAAACGGAACAATCTCATTTGTTGAGTGGAAAACAAAAAGGAAAAATGAACGTGATGTGTATGTTTTCTTTTTCTTTCAATTAATATGCTGATTGTCAATGAATAAATATATAGAAATCAATTTTTAAAATAACACTTGAATATGTTATGTGCTCTTTCTTTTCATTTTCTTTTGTTCGATTAAACTCGAGTTTGTCACAAATGAATATATAAAAAAAAAAAGGGAGTTGACAAGCATACAATAGGAACTTGTCGAAAAAAAACAAATACTAACACTCAATTATATGAGGAGAAGAATATTATAAAAATCATTTTCTTATGTTGTTATAAGAGCCAGTAAAAAAAAATCTCATTACGTATCTTGGAAGTAAAAGAATTCATGTCAATGTTGTACGTCATCTATATTCACATTAAAAATTGACGATCATTTGTTGACATGCTTACGGTTATTAGTTCAGTAGACGAATACATATAAAGAAGAAACAAAGTGAATTGATTTTCACACCCGATCAGAGAAATGAAGCCTTTTTTATTCTTCTATTTCTTTCTTTACTTAAATACATAAAGCACAAGAAAGATCAAATCTCGTTTAACAACAATTTGAATTTTTAATCGATTATTATTATAATGAAAAAAAATAGGTCTTCGAAATGGTTTTTTTTTGTCTATTCTAACTCGTAAATTTATATGCGGAAATAATTGACTGCCATGTTTTCATATTCAAGTGAAGATTATTTTTTTTCCATAAGGGACTTTTGTCTATCGATAATGACTTTTTTTTTTGGTCTATTCTATTCAACGGTAGTTCTATCCTCATCATCTTGTCTAGTTGTCCTGAGGGAGAATAGGTAGGCGAACTCAAATATGCGGGTAAGCATATCGATGTCAATCTGGCTACCAGTGGTGTAATTGATTAATCATTCCGGTTATTAGGCTTCTTCGTCATCTCGCTATCCTCATTGATGAAACCTACTTTTGAAATATAACTCTCATATATATATATATATACACAATAATTTTGACTTTGATTGATTGAATAAAGAAGAATATGAGTAGCAATTCTAAATCTCATTTACATGGAGCATGCTATGCCGCTTACTGATACTTTTATATAAAACGATTCTTATCGAGTAAAGTCGGCGGCAGTTAAGGCGGCGCGTGTGCACGATATAGGGAACAGATTTGTGTCAATTGCCCGTCGCGCATTTATACACAAAAGCCGCATATATATATACACATTCATTTATTTCGTTTGAACATTTTCAATCGATTATTTCCATCCATATGTAAATATTGACTCTTTCGATTTCTCTGCACTTGCTGATGGTGATTCTTCTCTCGTCAATCGTATCATGTTTCTTAATGATCACCAGCAGCACGCGCTTCTTTCATTCAATTAGGACAAACCACAGTATGTGTTCTTTTGTCGTTGATAAGTTTGAAACTTGTCGGAAGAAGAAGAAGAAGAAGAAGAAGAAGAAGAAGAGAGAGAGAGAGAGAGTGAGTGAGTGAGCAAGTGAGCAAGTGAGCAAGTAAGAACGGCACTTGCTCTTATCGCTATATATTCTCACAGCCTGCTCGTGATTTGCTACATATGTGCTGTCGTATTCTCTCATTTTTTTTAATGAGAACAACGAGAACGCGTCGAAGATCAATATTATTCTCCCTCTGTATGTGTCTGCTTGTGATCTCTTGTTCATTGCTAAAATATTCTGTTGATTTGTCGCACACTTGGTCATTTATTCATTTGATTGAACTCACACGATATTTAGATCTTGTTATATTTATAAAAAAAAAAAAGAAGAAGAAGAAAAGAAAAAGACAAACTTGATTAAGATATTCTAAATGTATCACAATCATTATTTAATAGGACTTGAATTAATATTCAATAACTTTATTCATTCAGGATAAAATGTGATTACAAATTCAATCATCTTTTTCTTTTTTGTCCTAATTATCACGCACATAAGACAGGTGAAAAAGATTTTTCTTTTCTTTCCTTATGGCTATTTATTGTCTGATGATGACACATTAATAGTACTAATGATTAAAATTTTGTTGTTATATGTACGAAGAAAAATAAATCAATAAAACAAAAAAAGACGGCCTTCTTGATGAATATATCTCTTCATTTCCTATATCATCAAATCCTTTTGTAAATTATTCACACCTTTAAAATTTCTCTTATCTTAAAAGAAAAAACAAAAAAGAAACTAACAAGTGCATAGATCCTTACGTACACAATATGATTGGATGCCTTCAAGCTATGGCATATGATCTAAATTCAATGTGACATTGTCAATCTGTTATCCATTATTTCTAATTGGCAAGTGCGTATAGAGAATACATTTATTCACTTGTTCGATAGTTTTCCGAATAGAATATTTCTTTTTCTATTGGTCGGAAAATAACAACAGTACTACTCAAGTGCTCTATATAATAATGGTTATTGATAGGCAGACATTAGTGCAAATTGTTCTGTTATTCGACATCGATCATAACGATGACGGCGTACACACATATGTATGT
>JAJEKB010000077.1:2023-13123 GCA_022393335.1 Macrotrachela quadricornifera | reverse complement strand
CTAAATAAAAATAAATTTCTTATTTTATCCAAAACAAAAAAAATATATAAATTTATACTTCAATAATTGTTTTAATTTTATTCCCAAAACTTTTAGCCGCTTGAATTGTTTCACTATGTTGACAATCTAAACTGACAATAATTGGATTTAGTTCTTCATTTTTTCGAATTCTAAATAAATAATAAAATCGATTATTTTGATTTAAAACAAAAAAAAAGAAAAATTTAATTTCATATACTTGAGCAAAGCTTCAATATGAGTTCGAAGAGCATGTGGTCGATTACAAGCAAAAACAACAACCGGTAATAAAACATCGATCTTCTATTTTCAAAAAAACAACCTTATCATTATTCATTAAAAAAGTTTACTGGTAATTGTGGAGAACTAACAATTGACTCTGATGTTTTAATAATTGGTCGACCTATTGGTAATTCCTAATAAAAATTTATTAATACAAAAAATAAAATTCAAGAAAACTAGTAACAAACTATTTCATTTTTATCTGTTGATGTATGAAAACCTTTAATACTTAATAATAATAAAAGATTAATAAGAAAGAAAATTCCAGTAGTAATAATAATTTTTTTAATAATTGTTGATCGCATATTTGCGTATCATTTACTATTATTGATATTTCATTATCTATAATAATATATATATTTTTTTCTATTTCTTTTTTTTTTTAAATAAACTTTTATTCTTACTTGTTTTCTCCTTAAATATTTCAATATGAAAGAAGAAGATTTGAATTTTCTTTTATCTATAACATTCTTAAGGTTTTATGATTTTATAATTTTTTTTAAGCAAAAAAAAATCAATTTATAGGTAAACAATACCATGCTGTTTTGTTTTTATTATCCAATCAAAACAATAAAGAAACAAAAAAAAAAGAAATCGCTTAAACATTAATACGAACTTTCTTTTTACTTCTTCCACCACTTTTTATTTTTCGCTCGTTATTATCATCAATAAGTGTTGGAATATGATCATCATTATCATTTTCTTTTGAAGCTTGTTTAGCAGCAGCTAAAAGACGTTTACGTTTTTCAGCTCTTGGTGCTGGTTTACTTGCAAAATTTTGTTCAATATGTTTTGGTTTTTCATGTTTTTTAACAAGTTTTGTATCATTAATACGTTTTACAAATGCTGTATCGACTAATGGTTTTCCATCAGTATTATAAACTGGAATATCTTCATCTTTTTTGATTTTTTTTTCTTTTTTTGGTTTAGTTTTTTTTGACGATTGTTTTTTTTCTAAACCTTTAATCCAAGTTTTATGTAAACGTTTTATTGGTTTTTTCTTTTTAAAATTCTTATTTAATTCTGTTCGCTTTGTTAAATGTATATTTCCACTTGGTTCAACAATAACATTAAGATTTTTTTCAACTGTTGATAATTCACCTATTTCTGTTAATTCATCGTGATCATTTAATGGTAAATTTAATTTGTTAACATCATTTTTAGTATGTTTACTATAATAAATTGGTAATGATTGTAAATTATTTCCATATAAATAAGCATGATCAATATTTAACCAACTACCAGGTAATTCTTTACCAATTGATTGACAAATTGATTTAAGATTTTCTATTCCATGATCAATTGATTGTTTAACAGTTGTAAACTGCATAGAAAAAAGTGGTCCTGTACCAGCCATACGACCAATTGTTGATGAACATAAAGAAATTAAACGTTGTTTAAAATCTTTATTAAAAACATTGATACCTAATGGCATTTTTCCATGATGACGAAAATGTTTACCAAGTAATTGACCACGCATTAATGATGTCATTATACGTCGATCAGCTAGAAAAAGATCATAACGTGAACATAATTTTCGTTTAGCTTCATATGGAACTAATTCCTATAATAAAAGAAATATTATTTAAATATTTAAATTTGTTTTATTTTACTTGATTCAATTGTTTAAGTGTCATTATATCAATATGAAATGGAAGTTTAAATTGATCAATCATTGATTTATAACGACGAATTGTTGATTCATATTCTCGACCATTAATATCATCATCACGAACAAAAAGACATACATCACGTGTATCATTTTGAGTAACTGGATGAGGTAATTGAGATGAAATACGAAGATAAGTACAACGAGGTATTTTGTGTACATGAACATAAAGACTTATAGGTGTTATTTCATCTAATAATTGTTTATGACCTTGTTGAGCATTATTAATAATTTGTTTAAGAGCAATTAATGCTTTTCGACATATATCAAAATCGAATGGACATTCAGATGAATTTTCTTCTTTAATTGAAGTTGAAGTTTTTGTTTCAATTGATTTCGTTTTCATCTTAAAATATACCTAAATAGATATTAAATAAATAAATAAGAGAAAAAAAAAAACTCTATTCTGATAATATAGAAATAATTTATTCGATCGAACGAATGAATTGAAAAGAAGAATTCTAAAGGTTGATCGATATGACCAATATAAAGAAATCTTCCTTGGCCTTTATGCAGAAGAATATATTCATCGATAGAAAGTGACATCTGTTTTTTTCAAATTGATAATCTAAATATTTTCAAATACAGATCAAAATCTACATTTACTTCTCGTTAGAACCTCTTTGCATTTTAAAAACGAATTAAATTTAAGATATTATTACAGAATGATGCACTGAAATCTTCATCAGAATATATTATGTTTTATTTTTCAAAATTATCGAATTTTAATAAACTTATTGAAGAAGTTTTAGATTCGAATATTATACTTTTTAAGAAAAATTGTTCAGATTTTTAGTTTTTGACTGACTACCCTTCTATTTATATCAATCATGAAAAGTCTATTAGTATAAATAATAAAAATCATCTATTCATACCTTGTCCTCAATATTGGATATATGATTCATGTACATTACATAAAAGTTTGAAGGTTTTTACGATAATTAACTTTTTATCACGATAAAGTTATCGCATTGATTTAATCAGATAAATTGTGTTAAAGTTTAATGATAAGAATTCTAAAGAATTAGATAAAAAAAAAAAGTAAAATAAACTAAAATATAATAATTATATTTTTAAATACGTTTGCCTTGGATGTTTTCTTTTGAATTTACTTTAAAGAAGCAAATTTCTAACCTTTTTATTATTTTTTTTAAATGCAAATATCATAATTCTTTTCGAATATAAGCAATTTACATATGATGGGTTTATTTTGAAACGACTATAAGCTTTGTATCTTCTCTTGATAGAGCTTTATAAGTACTCCTAGATGTCATAAATGGTGTTTTGAGTAAACTAGAAATTCAGTCTAGTTTGATGTATCAATCTAAAACTTTATCAAAATGTTTCGTAATAGAATCAATTATCTCTAACAATTTCAATTTAGAGTCAATCTATTTGAAAATCTATTATAAGAGAAGATTAAAGATATTTTATAGTATTTTTCTTTGTTAATCGAGTATAATTTTATACAACTTTCAATCGATTCAATATAATCTCCTAAGTGAATATTATTTTGATATTCAGCAAATTCAATCATTAATAGCATTGATGATAATATTTTCTTTTGCTAATTCAATGTCAAAACATTATTGATAAATGATCATTGCATCCAATAAAAAAATCTATGTATTCTATCACAATAATACGGATTCCAAATCAATATTAGGACATGCTCGACTGTCGGATGATGATGATAGACATAATATATTCTCTATGAGTAGATTTCTATGTAATCAATAGTTTAAAATACCGTGGAGCAATAACCTTCCATAATCGAGACTTGAAAATTTATATATTTTACAATACTATATTTTTTCTTTTACGTCGTTTAAAAAATTTAAATCCAAAATTTTACATACTGAATCATTATTTATTAGTATTAACTTCTAATGTGTTGTATTCAAAATATTTCCAAATAAATTCCGAGATATTATCAAAGCATAACAAACAATGAGAAATTATGTAATAAAATATGATCTCTCTGCTGAAAAATCATGTGAAAGGTACATAACAAATCTCGAAAACATAATAAGCTCAGATTTATCTTATGCTTTTATTCGTAGAAAAATCTACTTCTAGCTAAAATGTCAAATTAAACAGTTTTTACCAGCTGAATATCAATAATCTCAGAGTAAATTCTGACAATTGAATGTAACAAATCTGTTTAGAAAAAAAAAATGACATTCTGAAGTGTTATAATCTATAGATTGAATAAACTGTTGATATTTGATAAAAAAAAATTTCATTCATTTCTTATTGAAAAAATTTCATATTCCACTTGAAATTTGAGTAATTATGAAAATGAATATAATCATCGTAAGAATAGAACAATCAATTTTTCAATTTTCCACATTTCAATAATCAAATCGATTGAACAGAAATCATAACCACCTGCCAATTGTCTCCCAATCAACAATGATTGTTGTTGTTTCTATGATAGCGATAGTCAGATGATCATATTCACTTTCTCTTTTGTCAGTTACATCTCTATCTATTTATCTCAAATTGATTGTTTATAAAATGAACTTAACAGATACTATTTTCAATCTCAAGAGAACGATCATCATCATCATCAATGTAAAAAACAAATTTGCTTAAAAATGAATATTAATAAATAGGAGAAAATTTTTTATTATTTACAGATAATATAAAACGTCTAACAAAAGGTTTAATCTTACAGTACTAATAGAATTTAACTATAGTTAATTAATATACATGTATAATACACGTGCTTTCGATCATGATACGTAATTGATGAGAATGATTGAAGAAATCATTAAAATATATCAATGTCTACATACATATCTCCATGTATATGATTACGTCGATATATATATATCTATATATATATATATTCATTGCTCTGTCTATGTCTGCAATGTTGATGAGGGACAGAGAGTATACATATATACACAAGTGTTGTTATTATTATGTGTACTATATAATAAAACCTCGATAATGAAGCAATTATGGTCAGTTCCTTTTTTTTTCTGACTTTTGCTCTTTTTTTCTCTCCCTCTCGTACAGATAATTCATGTATTAATCGGACAGACATGATAGTTAAGATTTCTTTTTTTTTCTTCTCCAAGTTTCTTATATTCCCAATCCGTATCCGATTGGCCTTATCCTTGCGGTATATATATATATGTTATCAGAAACACACACTTGCATATAGGGTGGAGAAGAAAGACGAATGATATCTAGTAGTGTATCGTAGAAAGTAAAGCTAATGTCGATCATCACACACATATTCAACAAACGTTTCTTCTTCTTACTTACAGAAAGACAGAAGATAATACTGTCAGAGAACAAATTTCATTATTTGATTGCTAGTATATAAGTTAATATTATCGAAAGAGAATGGCATTTCACTGATGTATATTATACCAACAAGGTGTTATTCGACATACTCTTGAATGTTAATCGGTGTCGCCGCTGTTTTCACAAATTCTTGTCAAACATGACACTCGTCATCAGTTTTTTTTTTTTGTCTATATTTCTTTATATTCGTCATATACGACCAATCAATCAACTGTAGAGAAAAAAAAAGATTGAAGAAGAACAAGAAAAAAAAAAGAAAAGAGTAAAAGTACAGACGTAAACAAAATGACGACAAAGAATATTTATATGCATTTATATATATGTATCAGTTTTATCTAATATATGTCAAGTAAATTTTCGAGCATTAGCATAAAGTGATGCAGCATAAAGTGGTGATATAAGTGGATAAGCATTTGCTGCTGAAGAATTCGATGATGAAGAACCACCGACTTGTTGTTGTTGAGAATTATAAAATGAAGCAGCACAAGCAACATAAGCTGCGGCTGCTGCTGAATGCATACCTACAGATGATGAACCACCTGCTGTTGGTATTGTTGGTGAATTAACATCAAGACCTGGATTTTGTTTTTTCCATTTTGTTCGTCGATTTTGAAACCTTTTTTTTTTGTTTTATAAAAAGAAACTGTTTCTTTCTAAAGAATAAATATAAAGAAATAACATACCATATTTTAACTTGTGTTTCTGTAAGTGATAATGATAATGCAAGATTAAGTCGTTCACATACTGATAAATATCTTGTTTGTTTAAATTTATTTTCTAATGCAACCAATTGTTCATAAGTAAATGCTGTTCGTGCTCGACGTGGTTTTGATGGTTTGTCAGTTGTTGATGAACTTGTTGAAGATGATTTCGATTTATCACCATCACTTATTGATGCATTTAAATCATCATCATGTGTTTTATCACCTGTTTCTGATAGACAAACATCTAATGAAAGAAAATAAAAAGTATTTAAAAATTTATTGTTAAGAAAAAAACAATGATTTGATTTACCAGATACATCACAATCACTGATTGAGCCATGATGTTCATCATCATCATCAACATCATCATCATCATCTGAATGTGAATAAACAGATTTTTTATTTGTTTGAATATTATTATCATTTAAATGGGTTTTTTTTTGTTCAAGAATTAGTTTTGTATAATCAGTAAATCGATGAGCTTTCGGTTTTTTAATTAAATGATTAAGACGAGTATTATTATTACTGTCAACAGATGATGATGAAGGTTTAGCAAGAATATCACAGATGTTAAATGTTCGTCGAATAGTAGTAGAGGAAGAAGAAGAAGAAGAATTACATGATAATTTAATCGGTGAAATATGTGATGAAGAAGATGAATTTGTTGAAATAGGTGAAGAATTAATATTGCTTGGTGAAAGAATACGATTGGTTAATGAACCAAATTTAGTTAAAGTTACTTGTGCTGTTGGTGGAGGTGGAGTTGGTAAAGGCGGAGATGGCGATTGATTCGTTTTCAATTTGTCGTCATTGCCAGTTGAAGGCACAGTCGTTTCCAATTTGTCATCACTCATCAGAAAAGATTCTGATCTGGAAAGTATATTGTGTATATGTATGTATGTATATATAAATAAATATATATATATATTGAGAAGATATTATTCTCGTATTGTTCTATTGATTATCAAATATCTTCTCTCGTTTTACCGCAGTGAATATCTCTAGTATTTTTTTTATCTTGCACGATCACGCACTCTCGATGATTGCTGTTAATGACTGTGTGTGCATGGATTTTTCTCTCTTATTCTTTCTTTTCCCTCATGTAAATACGATACATACATATATATAAAGAGAGTGAATAAGACCAAACAAGAGAGAAAGAGAGGGACAGAGAGAGAGAGAAAATCTCAACACTCATCAACGAAGAGACACATCGGAGCGATTATACATCTATACACTAGCAAATTATGATTATGATACCCGTGTGTGCGAGCGAGTACCGACAACGAACGAACGAACGAGTAAGCGAGAGAGTCCTTTTTTCCCATTCGCCGAAACATATGCACTAATAGCAGCAATTCTCTCGGCAATTTAGCAGACCATTTATATGCGTCCCGAATAGAGAGAAAGAGAAAAAAGCTAAGAAGAAAAAGAAAAAGAAATTGATTGAGCTCGTCGATACTATACATATGTGTATGTTAAACTTGCAACGGTGTATGTCAATAAAAAAAGACATATAGAGAGAGAGAGAGAAAAAGAATGACGAATGCGTTCGATCGTTAAATTAATTGAGTGCCAATGAGAGAAGAATAACAACCATACTATCCAACCATTGAAAAACAGACGTTTTTAATTTTGATTTGTTTCAAAAAAAAACAAAACAAGATGTATCTTTCTTTTTGATTTCTTCCAAAGAGAAACACCAATTAACCTTTCACATGAGTATTTCAAAAGATTATTTTCTCATTTATTTATAAATCACTTTCATAATCTTGACAAGTTTATTTAGATTTTCAATTTCAATAATGTCGAACTTGTTTTTTTTTTCTCTTTTCTTTATTTTTATTTTTTAATGATAACGAGCTATTTTTTAATCGTTCTGAATAAGATTCATTTTATTAAATAAAGATTCGTTAAAATAGTTTTATTTGAAGAAAAAAAAAGAAGCAATAAAAACTAAATTTAAAATTAATATTTCAATCAAATTATTCTGTTTTTTTCAAATCAATTCTTAACTTGATTTTCATTTGTTAATGAAAAGTCATTATCAATTAAAATTAATTTGTTACTTTATCTTGTTTATTTATCTCTCTTTAAGAAAATTATTCTATCTATTGAATATAATGTCTTTGAAAATTGATATCATCTATTTTCAAGAATGTCTATAAATAGTGTCCAAAGAACTATTTCGACACATTAACAAGAACGCCATATAACTATGCCAAAAAGGATAAAGATGAAAAGAAACAACAACGAAGAAGAAAAAAAAAGAAAGAATCTAACTACTGACAACAAATCATTGTCATCATCAAACTAACTAACCAATCTAAGATTTATCTCATCTATCAAGCTACCACTAACATTTGATAACATTGCCTAAAATGACATGCAGATAGATATTCTATTGCATCATGTTATTTTCAATATACATGCGCATTCACGTGGAATAAAATAGGTGATTAGCATGTGAAACAATTGAATCTATAAGTAAGCATATGCAGCTCATCATCGTTAGTCTTTAACAGACTGTTGACTGATTTAATCGATTAGTTACACTGACATTGTATATGCGCATGATGACGCAAATATCTTGTGCATACATACATCCGAAACGGAACAATCTCATTTGTTGAGTGGAAAACAAAAAGGAAAAATGAACGTGATGTGTATGTTTTCTTTTTCTTTCAATTAATATGCTGATTGTCAATGAATAAATATATAGAAATCAATTTTTAAAATAACACTTGAATATGTTATGTGCTCTTTCTTTTCATTTTCTTTTGTTCGATTAAACTCGAGTTTGTCACAAATGAATATATATAAAAAAAAAAGGGAGTTGACAAGCATACAATAGGAACTTGTCGAAAAAAACAAATACTAACACTCAATTATATGAGGAGAAGAATATTATAAAAATCATTTTCTTATGTTGTTATAAGAGCCAGTAAAAAAAAAATCTCATTACGTATCTTGGAAGTAAAAGAATTCATGTCAATGTTGTACGTCATCTATATTCACATTAAAAATTTACGATCATTTGTTGACATGCTTACGGTTATTAGTTCAGTAGACGAATACATATAAAGAAGAAACAAAGTGAATTGATTTTCACACCCGATCAGAGAAATGAAGCCTTTTTTATTCTTCTATTTCTTTCTTTACTTAAATACATAAAGCACAAGAAAGATCAAATCTCGTTTAACAACAATTTGAATTTTTAATCGATTATTATTATAATGAAAAAAAATAGGTCTTCGAAATCGTTTTTTTTTTGTCTATTCTAACTCGTAAATTTATATGCGGAAATAATTGACTGCCATGTTTTCATATTCAAGTGAAGATTATTTTTTTTCCATAAGGGACTTTTGTCTATCGATAATGACTTTTTTTTTGGTCTATTCTATTCAACGGTAGTTCTATCCTCATCATCTTGTCTAGTTGTCCTGAGGGAGAATAGGTAGGCGAACTCAAATATGCGGGTAAGCATATCGATGTCAATCTGGCTACCAGTGGTGTAATTGATTAATCATTCCGGTTATTAGGCTTCTTCGTCATCTCGCTATCCTCATTGATGAAACCTACTTTTGAAATATAACTCTCATATATATATACACAATAATTTTGACTTTGATTGATTGAATAAAGAAGAATATGAGTAGCAATTCTCAATCTCATTTACATGGAGCATGCTATGCCGCTTACTGATACTTTTATATAAAACGATTCTTATCGAGTAAAGTCGGCGGCAGTTAAGGCGGCGCGTGTGCACGATATAGGGAACAGATTTGTGTCAATTGCCCGTCGCGCATTTATACACAAAAGCCGCATATATATACACATTCATTTATTTCGTTTGAACATTTTCAATCGATTATTTCCATCCATATGTAAATATTGACTCTTTCGATTTCTCTGCACTTGCTGATGGTGATTCTTCTCTCGTCAATCGTATCATGTTTCTTAATGATCACCAGCAGCACGCGCTTCTTTCATTCAATTAGGACAAACCACAGTATGTGTTCTTTTGTCGTTGATAAGTTTGAAACTTGTCGGAAGAAGAAAAAGAAGAAGAGAGAGAGAGAGAGAGTGAGTGAGCAAGTGAGCAAGTAAGAACGGCACTTGCTCTTATCGCTATATATTCTCACAGCCTGCTCGTGATTTGCTACATATGTGCTGTCGTATTCTCTCATTTTTTTTAATGAGAACAACGAGAACGCGTCGAAGATCAATATTATTCTCCCTCTGTATGTGTCTGCTTGTGATCTCTTGTTCATTGCTAAAATATTCTGTTGATTTGTCGCACACTTGGTCATTTATTCATTTGATTGAACTCACACGATATTTAGATCTTGTTATATTTATAAAAAAAAAAAAAGAAGAAGAAGAAGAAAAGAAAAAGACAAACTTGATTAAGATATTCTAAATGTATCACAATCATTATTTAATAGGACTTGAATTGATATTCAATAACTTTATTCATTCAGGATAAAATGTGATTACAAATTCAATCATCTTTCTCTTTTTTGTCCTAATTATCACGCACATAAGACAGGTGTAGAAGATTTTTCTTTTCTTTCCTTATGGCTATTTATTGTCTGATGATGACACATTAATAGTACTAATGATTAAAATTTTGTTGTTATTTATACGAAGAAAAATAAATCAATAAAACAAAAAAAGACGGCCTTCTTGATGAATATATCTCTTCATTTCCTATATCATCAAATCCTTTTGTAAATTATTCACACCTTTAAATTTCTCTTATCTTAAAAGAAAAAACAAAAAAGAAACTAACAAGTGCATAGATCCTTACGTACACAATATGATTGGATGCCTTCAAGCTATGGCATATGATCTAAATTCAATGTGACATTGTCAATCTGTTATCCATTATTTCTAATTGGCAAGTGCGTATAGAGAATACATTTATTCACTTGTTCGATAGTTTTCCGAATAGAATATTTCTTTTTCTATTGGTCGGAAAATAACAACAGTACTACTCAAGTGCTCTATATAATAATGGTTATTGATAGGCAGACATTAGTGCAAATTGTTCTGTTATTCGACATCGATCATAACGATGACGGCGTACACACATATGTATGT
>JAJEKB010000076.1:12075-39466 GCA_022393335.1 Macrotrachela quadricornifera | reverse complement strand
TTTTTAGTAATCACATAGAGAATGACGAATTTTAAACAATCATTTTTTCTCCCAACCCCATGTTTATTTGTTTTATTTTTTTCGTCATTAATATATACAGGTGATATAATTATTTGTATTCGTACTTTTTCGTTTATATTTAATAATTATTAGCTAGAGGTCTCTAATAGTCGAGATGTTATTTTTGTTTTTTATTTATAGTTTGCTATAAGATTAACCAATATAAATTATAATTGTCGATCGTATCGTCTTGACGAAATCAACATCCCAGGTAAATTTTGTACTTTTGATGATTCTTATAAAATTTTATTAAAATTTAAAAATGTTATTTTTTTCTACGAAGAAAATAATATTAAGATTTGATAATGATTCAATATTCTTGTCAAATTTTGATGTATTTGAATTAATTTAAAATAGCTGTTGACCTTTTTTATTAATATGAATTAATTAATTTTTTGCACTTAATAACTTATTATTTTTCATATATATATTCTTTTAGCAAATTGTACTACTGTTCAAGTATTTATACTTCTAATCATTAAACTATTTATTTTATATTATCATAGGTACAATATTTCCACAATGGAAATATTGTTTGAGTAATCTTTATATTTATCAATCATCAAAATGGTTATAGAATATCTTGTTATATAGCATGTCCTGCAACCCGACCTGAAGAATGGATCGGAATGCAGATTTACCAAATCGACTTGATCAAGCGGTTACGTACATTCTTATAATTTATACTTATTCTAGGCATTTTAAATTATTTTTTATTTCCAGATATTAATCTGAAAAATTATTTAATTCTATCTTAACAAACTTAACATACTTGAGCATAGCTGATATTTATAAAAAGGAAGATTGTGTCAAATATTTATTATAAATTACGTAACTAAAAGTGATCAAACACATGAGATGATATAAAGTTTATTTGAAAGATGACACTATATTGTCATGATGACGTATATATATATATATTTAAATTATTATGTTTTATTTTGATATTATTCGTTACTGTAGTATCGTTACTTAAAAATGAAAATATGCTCTATTGATAAAAGAATTTTAAAGTAAAGAAGTTGCTCACTGAGTAGTAAATTACTTGATTCAATCATTTTCTTATGCAATTTCACATATTTTTATGAAATAAAAATCCGAAAATATACTATAACCGAACAACTTTGTCAGATATCTCATACTATCAGACAGGTCTCGCGAAAATAACAGAGTGTATTCCCTAATAATTGGTTGTAAGTAAGGTTTTGAAATTTTATATTACCTCTACGAGACATATTTTAGTATATTGTCTTTTCATTTTCGACATCTTGATTCCTTTATATAAGAATCAAATATACAATGTTATACATGCGGCACATTAGCCACATAATGAGAATTATGAAATGAATTTTTTCTATAGGAAAAAACGCTCTACTGTACTTACTAGAGAAATAGTGTATGTAGTTTTAACATTTGGATCAGAAATGACAATTATTTGTTGTGCAATATAATAGAATCATTTTTTTTGTATTATACATTTTATCTAATGTGTTTATTGAGGTTTTTATTTTATAATTTTTTTTAGATTAAAATATTTTCTTAAAAATGTCGTTTTCATACATAAGACTTCGATTAAAACGACCATTAATTAATATGTCATCATTTGTAAGAACATATCGTCAAGCACAAAGATCTACTGGACCTAAATGTAAGTTTAAATACAAATAAATACTAGATAATAAATTAATAATTTAATTTTTAGCTCAAGAAGGAGAATTTCGTATCTTACAACTAACACCTGCAAAAGGGAATCGATCAGGTCCAGTTAAAAAACGTGTTAAACCACAATATAAAGAAGTTTGTTTATTAAAATAAATATAAAAATAAATATAATAAATAATTTAATTAGGTTTTACCACCTCGTTATTTACGTATGTCAACTGATCAAGATTGGACAAATATTTGGCCAACAGCTACAACATTTAAACAAAGTGTTGTACCATTACCTATAACTCAGGGTTATGTTGCTTCAGATAAAGAAAATAAAGGTTTACCACTAGAAAAATATGCTAATGCTGAACTTATGAAAATTCCAAATTTTTTTCATTTAACACCTAATCATATAAAAAAACATTGTGCTGCAATAAAACGTAAATGTTTTTTTCTTTATTTTTAATTATATTTGGAAATATACTGTAATTTTTATTCTATTAGAATATTGTACATCATGGCCAGAAGAGTTAAATTCAGATGAAGCATGTGAATATTATTTACCTATAGAAATAACTACATATGATTATCTTAATTCAACACCATCTATACGAGATTCTCGAGCTCGTGTTGTTAAATTTCATGTATTTATTATATAAGAATTGATTATTGAATTTTCTCTATTAAATCCTATTTTGGTTTTTTTTCTTTTTTAGTTTAAATTAACACAACTTGAATTTGATGAACATGCTCGAGATAAATTTGTACGTTTAGCTGGACAAAAATACAATCCAAATACGGATGAACTTACTTTAATTGCTGATAAGTATGATAATGTTTTATTTTAGTGAGAAAAAACAAAGATCTTATCAAAAGGTACATTCATTCAAGTGATTTTAATTCATATATAATAAAATATTCATTTTCAAGAATCAACAATGTATTTATTCTCTAACGTTGTTAATTACATATTGATAAGATTAAACTCTTCTCATGAATTGTCCTAGTAGTCCAGAATTCTATGAATAGTTGGTATAGCCTGTAGTGCTTAGCAATATACATTGCGATTAAAACAAGCGTTGTACAGAGCTTTAAAACTGTAGTTTGATCTAAATGTATGCTGCCAAATTCTATAGTATACGCCGATTATTCATAAAAACAAAACTTTTAATGAAGACTCATAAATCAATCTAGATCGAAATTTTAATCACCTTTTCTTTTCGATATATTAGATCATGCGTTTCATTTGTTGATGAATGTATTTTAATCAAACGACAACTGTTATGTTTAATTTTAAAAAATCTTTATTTAGATGTCCATATCGAAAACAAAATTATGATTATGCTCAATATTTATTAACAGCATTGTATTTTGAATCTTGGGTAAAAAATTTTTTTCTTTAAACATTAAATATAATTCTTTTTCTTCTAATAGAAAACTGAGAATTGGGAACAAGATCGGACACAAAATGATTGGCAACGATATTATTGGGATGAAAGTCCATCACGTACTCGATTACTCGATATACTCAAAGCTTCTGAGGTCTTCATTAATTTATTTTTTTAAATTTTCTCTCTACTTAAAGATAATTTTTACTTTTTTTTTGTAGAAAGATTCATCTTCAACGGATTCAAATTCTCTTCTTGAACATAATAAAAAACTTATTGAACGATATCGTAGAAGTATAACTCGTATTCAAGATGAAGGCATAGAAAATGAATTAAAAAATTTAAAAGATTATAAAAATGATGTACTCATGTTATACAATTTAAAATTATAATCATATATGATAATATATCTAGTCGATAGTATACGTTTCTGTTTTTTTTTAGATTATTTTATTTATGTCATCATCTAATATCGATAAATTAGTGCCAACACAACATGGTTGGCATGTTAATTTTGATAAACAATTTGATCCAAAATGGAAACCATTTTCAAGACCACGACTCCGACAATTAGTGGAATATGTACCTCTATTTATGCGGTTTGTTCTATAAGTTTGAATGAATAAAAAAATATATATATCGTTTTGGAATTACATAGATATCTTCGTGTATGGTACAAATTAAAACGCGCAAAACGAAGAGCACATATGGATTTTGTTAATCCAATACCACTTCAACAAATTTATGGTAAAAATATTGTTTTCTCTCGAATTCGATCAAACGTAAAAGTATTGATAACTAAAAAATACATTCGATCTATTTGAAATTTGTTTTGTTGTTGATACTCGAATGTGTTGCGAGTATTTAGTTATTTTTTGTTTTAAAATAAGATATATCATTGACTTTTATCAAGATTTAAAATAGCAGATCTAAACAACAGCAAGATGCATCTCTAGGGATGTTCTCATAAAAGGAAACATGCACAAATTTTTCGTCTATAACAACTAAGACTCTATTCATCAAGTCCTATGCGTTCTGACAACAAAATTTTTGATAAATTGTTCTTCTAAACATCTCAAAAAGGGAAGAAAGATCTCTCTATGGCAACTAGTGTACGTTTTCTTTTCCTAATTTTACGTTCGATCAACGAAGAAATGGTCAATAAGTCTATCTATTCAGAAATGTTTTGTTTTTTTTTTGAAAAGACTAATAACTAGTTTTGTTTAATAGGTGCACCTCTTGGTGGTCTGGGTTGCGGAACAATTGGTCGCGGTTTTAAAGGAGAATTCTGTCGTTATCAACTTGTGCCTGGTCTTTATGAATTCTCTACTGTTGAAGCAAATACAGTTAGTTTAAACTTTTATTTTGCAATATTTTTAATTAAAAAAAAATTTGATTAGTTTACTGTTTGTATTCGTCGTCGACATTTAACAACATATTGTCAAGTATTAACAACACATCGATTTCGAAAAGCAGGCTTTCGATCATGGAATGGTGCATTTCCAAAAGAAAATGGTCATTATCATGCTTTATATCCACAATCATGGACAACGTATGATTTACCTGGTCAAAATATTCGATTGTTATGTAAACAACTTTCACCTATTATACCACATGAATATCAAGTATTAATAATAAATTTGTAAAAATATTTTCTTATAATATTTCTTATTAAGGATTCATCTCTTCCAGTTGCTTCTTTTCTTTGGCATATTGAAAATTTAAATGATGAACCAGTTGAAGTTAGTATAATGTTTACATGGCAAGCTGGTTCAGGTTAATATTTTTCTCATTTAAATATTAATATATATTTTTTTCTTATAGCTTCTGATGAATTTCTATGTCAAGATGTATCTCATGAAACCGTAGATGATTCTAATGATGATATATCAGCTACTGGTGTATCAATAAAACAAACATTACGCGATATGAAACTTGAATATTGTGTTATGGGAAAAAAAGAAGTACATATGATTTTAATTATATAAATTAAATTTGAAATTTTTTTTTTTGTTTTAGTCAGATAATATAGTTACTACACGAACTAATTTTTGTACTGATTCAGATATTGATGGACAAAATGTTTGGCTTGATTTAATAGATGATGGTCAATTGACAGATAAACAATCAAAAATGGCAAGATTAACGAGTTTAAATACAGCTAGTTGTGTATGTATAACAACAACAGTTGAAGCAAATTCTATTAAAACATCAGAATTTGCACTTACTTGGCATATGCCAGAAGTTAAATTTGGTCTTGGACAAAAAGTTTATTCAAAGTTTATAATTTATTTGTTATCTTTTTTATTTTATTAAATATTATTTATTTAGATGGTATACAAAATGGTTTGATAAATCAACATTGAATGGAACAATTCTTTGTCTTCATACATTAAATAATCGAGTAAAATGGGAAGAAGCAATTGCTAAATGGCAAGAACCAATTTTAAATGATTCGTAAAAGAAAAAAATTTTTATAGATATAAAATTAAATTATTTTTGCTTTTATAGATCGTTACCGGATTGGTATAAAAGTGCATTATTTAATGAAACATATTTTATAGCTGATGGTGGTTCAATTTGGCTTGATGTTAGTGAAGATACAACATTACCTGAACATGTTAGAAAATGGGGTCGATTTGGATATTTAGAAGGTTAGTTTTATTTTTTTCTTTTATTGAATAATTTTATTTTTATGATAAAATAAATATTTAGGTCATGAATATCGAATGATAAATACATATGATGTTCATTTTTATGCTTCATTTGCTTTGATACAATTATGGCCACAATTAGAATTAAGTATTCAATATGATTTTGGTAAAAAAAGAACAAATAATTAAATTAAAGTTTATTTAATAAAATAAATATTTTATTATTTAAGCTACTTCAATAACTTATGAAAAACTTGAATCACGTATTTATTTATTTCATGGACATTCAGCTCAATGGAAAACATTACATTCTGTTCCACATGATCTCGGTGATCCAGGTAAATTAAAACAAAACCTAAAATTTTTTCTTTTTTTTGTTTTTTTCTTAAAATATAAAAAAAATTCTTTTGAATAGATGAAGAACCTTGGTTATTAATTAATGCTTATATTGCACATGATACAGCAGATTGGAAAGATTTAGGTTCAAAATATTTATTACAAATCTATCGAGATTTTGTTTATACACAAAATAAACAATTTCTTATTGATGTATGGCCAACAGTAAAAGTAAAAATAAATAAAATTTATTATTCTATGTTATTTTATTTTATTTTTCTATAGTTTGTTACAGATCGTCTTAAAAAACATGATACTGATGGAGATGGCCTAGTAGATAATGGTGGATTTGCTGATCAAACATATGATGCATGGACAGTTGTTGGTGCTAGGTATTTTAATTATAAATTTTAATAACTATATATATATATATATGTCTTATTTTTAGCGCATATTGTGGAGGTTTACATATAGCAGCACTTCGTGCTTGTGTTCAAATGGCTCAGATAATGGATGATAAAAATGCTTTAGATGAATATCAAGTATGGCTTGAATTAGCTAAAAAATCTTATTCGGAAAAATTATGGAACGGTTAGTTTATTTAATTATAAGAGATAATGATAAGCAAAAATGTAATATGCTATACTTTCTTGGAATGAGTATGAGATTGTTGTTTACATTAATATTCTTTTCAAATACAAGAATTCATTTGAGAATAAATAATTTTATTTTAGGTAAATATTATAATTATGATTCGAGTATATCACTTCATCATGATAGTATAATGTCTGATCAATTAGCTGGATTTTGGTATTTACGTTTATCTGGTCATAAATATGAAGTAAATAGATTGACAAAAAAACAGTTAAGATTGTTCGTTTATTTTTTTTTAGGATTTTGAAAAAAATCGAGTTGATAGTATACTTAATACGATATTTAAAACGAATGTAATGGCATTTGCTGATGGAAAATTAGGTGCTGTTAATGGAATGACTAAATCAGGACGTTTAGAAATTGTTAGTTTACAATCAGAAGAAATATGGACTGGTGTTACATATGGTTTATCATCAACAATGATTATGGAAGTAAAGTTTTATTATATTAATTCTCTACTTATTATTGATTTTGTTTTGTTAGAATTTCGAACACGAAGCATTTCTTACATCTGAAGGTATTTATAATACATGTTTTAACATAGCTGGTTTAGGTTTTCAAACACCTGAAGCATTAACACGTGATTCTCATTTTCGATCTGTAAGTATTTTATATTAATCATATTAAAAAAAAGTTAAATTAAATTAATTTTAGTGTGGATATATGCGTGCATTGAGTATTTGGGCTATACAAAAATCGATTGAATTATCACGATTAGAAGCAAATAACAATAATAGAAATTAAATTTAAATTTATTCCATTTTACATACCAAAGTTCGGTGATAAATGATTTATTGTCAATCAAAGTGTTTCTTTTTGTCTTTTATTATAGTATAGATTTGATGAGTACATAAATCACGTTTGTTTGTTTGCTTGTTTTTTTATATTTTTTTTTATCATTCCTACGCGCGATGCTGGTTAAGCTAATTGTATATTCAAGCATATTTATGTCTTTTGAGTTTGATATATATATTATATTTATTTCGTTTTTTGTGTATAAAAATTAAATAATCGAGCAAAATAAAAATGAATTATGACGATATGAAATTGTCTGTAATGTATATTTCATCATATTCGCTAGATTCTTTTTCATTTGATCGAAAATAAAATTATCAAAATTTGAGATGGAGACTTCAGCATATTTTCTTGCTGAAAAAAATTAAAACAAAAAAAAACAAGTAGCTTAAATCGTATCATATTTTTATTATTGCAAAAAAATCAAAAGCTTTAAGAAATTCTTTGATCAACATTAAATAATATTTCTTTATAATTTTTCTCAGTAAGATGTTACGCTTAAAGATAAAAGACTGCAATATGTATTAAAAAGAAAACAATTTATTTTATTTCGTATGTGTTCATCAATAATGAATTATTACAATAACTGATAAATAAAACAATTCACTGAAGAACGCAAACAGAACTTTTGGCCACAGCTGGTCGACGTTTTATATTATTATTGAAACCAATACCTAATGAATGATGCTGCTCACGTTTTTCACAACCTATTTAGAAAACAAGATTTTTTATATTAACATATTATTAAATGATACATACCACGTCTGTAAACTTCATAATTAAATTTTCCATAAGAAGGACATCCGCTGAAACATATATAAATAATAAAAAAAGTAAATGAATTAGTAAAAATCTATTTACTTATATAGACCAGGTTTAAGTTTAATGTGAAAATGAGCAATAACAGGTTTATGATCAGAATGTCTTACACCTGGAATAGATTTATATTGTGTACATTGAATCGGTGATGTTGATTTATCTCGATAAAGAATACGATCCTAGAAAAGAAATTAAATATATCTATCATTAAAAAATCATTTATGAATTTCTCAAATAGCCGGTATTTGTTAACTAGTAGTTTGATCAGTTTTACATATTAAATGTAGAACTTAAATTTCTATACATAATATTTGTATATGTAAGATTAGATTTTATTATAGTTACCGAGGAGAAGCTTACAGACAAGTTCTGACATGGGAATATTCGAACTAGTTCCAAAGTGAGGAATCGTCGATCTGAATATATTAATTAAAATAAAATTTCTACTAATAATTCTATATATGTATTTAATCTTGAATTTCTTATTAACATATCAAATTGAATAGAATCAAAAAAAAACAAACAATTTGATATTCGATTCTTACTGTATATGATGGTGTTCGTTGTTTTGCATAAACTTCATCAACTGAATTTAAATCAAATTTATATGTTGGAGGAAAATCAATATCTGCTTCTTTGAAATCCGCATATGAATCACCTATATAAAACCAAAAAAATGAAATTAATTTTAAACTTCTTTTACAAAAAAATTTTTCTTTACCAGTTTTATGTTTTACAGTGCAAAATTCATCTTTAAGTAGAATTTTACTATAACGAGATTCTTTACAATGATCTAATACTTCTTGATATGTCATATCAATTCGAAAATTCATATCACCTGCCCATAGAACACAATCACATGATTTTGTCATATCTAATAAAAAATAATTTTTTTTATTTTTTAAATATCAAAAAAAGAAAATTTACCTGCACCTGTATTTCCAGCCGAATCAAGTGATGCGGTTGACTCGCTACGTTTTAAAGTTTCTGATTTCACTAAATTTGTTATATGTTTATTTGATAAAACAGTTCGTTGAACAAAGTCCTGTGGTATTTTTAATTTAGTAATTGTATGCTGAAAGTTTAATCGTCGATTAGATCGATCTTCAGGACTATCACCAGCTATACAAAAACAAAAAAGAAAAGCATTATTACATATTATAAATTTAAATTCATAGTAAATAATCGAACCTTCAAAATGTGAATTGATAATCATAAATGATGTACCAAAAAGATTAAAAGTTATAGCTATAGAAGCTTTCGTACGAAGAGGATTCATAGCTCGAAATTTAATAATATCTTCTTCTGGTTCTAATAGAAACAAAACAAAATAAATTTATTCATTTTTAAAATTATTTTTATTTTATTTTATTTTTTTTTTTTGATACCTGTACAAAACCAAATCAAATCTCTTCTTAAAAATATACATAATGATAAAGTACCAAAATGAGCCGAATGAAATAGAACATGAGTTGGACCAATAACTTCTTGAAGTAAAATTTCCCAATCAATGCTATATCAAACAATTACATATATATATATATTTGATAAAATTTTCGATCTTCCAATATTAATATGGAAATAGTCTTTGAGTATTATGCGAAAAGAATAGCTATAAATTCATGATTTATAATGTGAAATATGTATTAGCACTATG
The DNA here is from genome assembly GCA_022393335.1 of Macrotrachela quadricornifera. Classification (NCBI taxonomy): domain Eukaryota; kingdom Metazoa; phylum Rotifera; class Eurotatoria; order Philodinida; family Philodinidae; genus Macrotrachela; species Macrotrachela quadricornifera. The sequence goes on along the minus strand of JAJEKB010000076.1, from coordinate 29,453 downwards.
GCAGCATGAACAAATAAAGTCATCAAAGAGCAGCAGGAGTAGCACACATTTAAGCAACATTAAGTCTTTCTTTGAGATCGAAAACGTTTTTTTCCGACTGAGAAACAATCAGTTTATGTTTAAAGAAGTCTCCTCTTTTATTGTTCCACAAATTCTTATTTATGTATGATTTCAAATATTAAAAGATAACGAAAGATAGACAATATCTTTCAAAAAAATATTTTCAACTTGAAAATTCTTAAGTATATTAATTCGAATCGCCTATCCTTACATACACTTTCAAGATTTTTACATTAATGAATAATCAATAATTATACTGAAAACATGAACTAATGATATCAGTTGGTGAAACAGAAAATATTTAAAAAGTTTTAAAAAAAAAATAAAGATTATTTGATTGATTCAAAGATGTTCAATTCAGATTATGAATATTAACTGTATCGGATAATACATAAAATTGAAATAATAAATTTTACAATGGCTCCATTTTTTTCAGAAATATATTTACAAACTAGCTTTAGTAGCAAATAATATACCTTTGGACAAAAAAAAAGAAATTGAAAGCGACATAAAAAGCAACAAAAGCTTTACTAATACAATCATTATATAATTAAACTTTTTACTTATATATGTATTTACGCATCCATTTATAATATTTTGCCTACAAAAATCAAACTTTCTTATTTAAAATTTAAATGAAATAGAAAAAAATTAGATTTTATGAAACTCACACATAGTTTTCACACAAAACTAACAAGTGTAAATTTTAAGTCAATGTTTTTCGGTTCTCTATAATGTACACTTCATCAACTGAGGTCAAAGATCAATGAGTATATTTTCTTAGCAGTGGTATGAATCCTTTTTTATAGTTTCTCAACAATAGAAAAAAACTGCACAGCCTTGAGGGAACTCTAAATCAATATAGTATACGTTTGTACTTTGGAACACACAGATGATTGTATGATAACTGTTATAATGGTAGCTACGATATAGTTGGCATACCACGTATATAAAAAATGTGACATAATTAGTTTCTAATTTTTGGAAAAAATCAATACAACAGTTTTTGAATCTATTGAAATGCAGAATAGTACGTTGAGATGCATTGTGAATTTAGCAGGTGGATAGTCAAAGCAAAAAAAGGTGGCCGTAAATCAACAATAGAAAGAATAAATATGATAATAAGCTATGAAAAAACGAAAGAAAAACCTGATATAATTGATAAATCAACAGCAACAAGATAGTGTCGGATACGGGTCAATTTTTTGTGACCCAATCTGAGTGGAAAACTGTAACAAAACAAGTATAGTACAGAATGCTATTAGCAAAAAAAGATAGAGCTTTCTACCTGAAATACTAAAATAAATAAGAAAGAATATTTTTCCGATGTATCACTATCATTGAAGAGTAATTACTATTAATTAGATATTCTGTCTTTAAAATTACTTTTTATTTTAATAAAAACTTTTAATTAGTACCTGTTTTTTGATGCAGACATTTCTTGTGTACAAATAATAATTAAATCCGAAACATAATCAATAAATGTTGGCAATAATATATCACACATATCATCAAGCATACGTTCTTTTGGTTGAGCTGTTCGACGTGCCGTCGGTGTAAAATTTTGTTCATATAATTTTTTTGCTTCACCTGTATTCCATGTAGCTACCATTACTGTTAATAAACGACCATTTGGAAAACATGAAGAAATATCATCTGTAACATTTTGTGATAATTGTTGTCCACTTCCAACGAGAAAATTTCTATTTAAAAAAGAAAGATTTTTAATTTAATTTTAATAAATAAAAGAATAATAATTATTATACCGTTTTCGAGCATCATTTGTTGCAAGTAAGTGATTTGCATGCACAAGTGCTTGTAGAATTGATGCACTACTTCGACGACGAGTGCGAGAGGAAATACTAGTCGTTGAAGCAATAGAAGAGCTTGGTTCTATTAATGGATTACTAGTGACCAATGTAGCGATAGTTGAAGTACTGTTGGATTCATCTGAAGTTGATGTTGGTAATAATACCGGTACACTTGATGGTCGACGACTTCTTGGCTTAATTTCATCTGTATCGTCTGTCATTTTCTTTTTTTCTTAAATTATTCAGTTAAATATAAGAAATATAGAAAATGAAAATTTCTTTTTATTCTTTTTCATTAAAAAGTTTAGACTATTGAAAATGCGAAAATTGATTTTGTACGTAATCTAGATACTTCATTGATTGACTTATTGAGACATTTTTTAATATAAATATATTTGTTTCTATAGAAACTTGATTTTAGATAAAAGAATATACTTGAAAATATACTTATACGTTTTTAAATAATCTTATATCATGAAAGAAAATATTTCATTATGAAATATATGAGATTAAATTAATTTATTATTAATGTTAATCAATGCCATCTATCGATCTTTTCATTAATAATGAATATAAAAAACATATCTTTAAACTACTACTGATTGATAGGATAAATTAAGATTATTTTTATTCTTTTTTTTTTTCTAAGAGAAAAATAATTTATTTGACTAAAACGAACTAAACAATAAAGCATATATATATGTATATACATGTGAACAGAATATTACGGTGCTAATTTTAATTCAATACAATCCCATGAAATGCCTGATTTCCAATTTCCGTCATGCCAATTACGTATTGCCATTAAAACTGTTGAAAGTTCATAAATTATAATTTGACCTATATGAGCTAAAAACCAATGATTACCATTTTCTAATACATAATTTTGAAAATCATGTTCAGATATTTTCTTAATTAACATTTTTCCATGTGATGGTACAACAATAAATTCTGTTTCTCCCCACATTTGAATACCACCTTGATTACCTTTCATTCGCCAAATAGCGTCATATTTTCCAGGCATAATATCATGTTCAAAACGGCCAGTTATTTCAAGCCAACATACATTTCGTAAATAAATAATACGACCTGTTAAACTATCTACATCACGTTGTTCAATAAGAAAATTATGACCACGATGAATAACATCTGTATTAACAGCTGCTGTTCGTTTTCGATCAATTAAATACAAATAGATTAATTTCATAAATGGAATTTGTAAATTATTTTTTGGTTTTTCATATTGAAAATATTGTATATTATTTAAAAAATCTTCTTTTGATATATACATTTTTGCTCGACGTCGTTCAATAGCTTCATCATTATAATGTGTAGCTGAATTGATTACAAGAAGATCAAGTTCACTATCATTTCTAACATGAGTGAGACCTGATGGACGAGTTTCATCATTTGTTTGAATATTTTCAGGTATTTGATACAAATCATATGTATAAAGTTGAGCAATTGATGGAGAAAATCGATTGCGTATAACATGAATCCAAAAAATATCATCGTTAATAAATGTATGAAACATTCGACAAGTTTGACTTAATGAAATAATATCATGTAGATTTAAATAATCAGTAATCATTTGTAGAATTTCCAATGGAAGATTAGAAAACCAACATATTTTTGATGTATTATTTACAGATGTATCATCAGACGAATGTAAAAACCAAGACATAAATGTCTGAAAAGTTTTTCGAATAGATTTTGTTGCCATTTTAATCTATAAATATTTTTCTATTAAATGACATACAATAAATATGTTTAATTGTTTTTTCTTTTATTCAATTTATTCTATTTAATTAGATGACAATAAGGAAATAATAAAAAAAAATGGAACAGCAGGTAAAGGCATACACAAACACACTGTTATTCTTGAAATTTGTCAGAATTTAAATATACGTATCTTTCTACATTCAGTATCTCATTTTGTTTTGTTTTTTTTTTTTTGTTCAATACAATCCTGAGCAACAAGAAGATCAAACTGATAAATACATACGCACACACAAGCCTACGCAAAGAAAAAAGAATTTTGTTTTTGTTGTATCACAACTAAGAAACACTGAATATTATTATTACGAGTATATATATGATAATGATAAATGACTATCGTTGATAATATAAATATAAAAATGCATCCTCATTAAGATTTAATTTCTCTAGTATAGGACGCTTGTAAGATGGTAATGTATTTTTGATCATAAGACGACATTTTTCTTTGAGTAAAAATGGGTTACGTGCACGCCATGATAGATACATATCAATAGGTTGCATTCGTTGAACATGTTCACATTCGAGTAATTTTAATATAACAGTATTGTTTGTTAGAATAAGATGACCCATTACAATAAGATTTTCATAAAAACGAATGATATATTCATATATTTGATTAACTCCTTCACCTAAAATATAATTATTTTCAATTTATCTTTTAAATATATACATGTTTTTTTTCTTTACGCATTCTTACCTGCACTTTCAACGTTATTATAAATAGCACGAAAATAAGAATCTAATAAATCTAAATACTTCGTAAAATCAATTGTTTCATGATATTTAAGTATAGTAAAAAGAAGTGATGTACGTAAATAAAGAATTTGAATTCGATCATCATTAATAGTCATGAATTGTGCTTGTAAAATATATAAAAATCGTTTAAGTAAATCACCAATATCATACATTTTTAATTTTGATGATGGAATAGCATCAAGTATAGTTTCTAATACATCAAATGCTTTATCAGATTGAATTTTATTTTTTAACATAAGATTATTTAATACAGTAAACATAAAATCACTATTAAGTTCTTCCCATACATTAGGTACAAAGATTTGTAATGCATCTATTTGATCATTAATAAGACATTGTCGAAGTATATCGCCTTTTTTTTGTAATAATAATGAATCATCATAACCCGAAGTTGATTTAATTTTTTTAAGTTTATCAACAAAAACTTTTAAAACACGTGCACGATTAAGTCGAATAGCATCTTGTAATGGAGATTTTTCAAAATCATTATTTTCTGTTAGTATATCACTTCCATGTTCAACAAGTTCAATAGCAAGATCTTCGAAACCATATTTGACTGCAAGTGAAAGTGCGCTATCACCATAGGTTACATTAGCACGTGCTAAACGTTGATTGGTACGTGCAGCCGATAAGTTAATCTCTCGTTTGAGATGAATATCAACTCCATGATTTAATAAATAACGAACTACTTCAAGATGACCTTTATGGCTAAAGAAAAACAATTGAAAATTTTTACATAAATCTGATATTTTTTTTCAAAATTATAATTAAACATATGTATAATATTTGAAAGATTTACCTAGCAATACATAGTGGATAATCATTATTGAATGGTTCATTGACATCAACATGTTTTTCTTCAACACATCTCTTTACAATTTCTAATTGATTATATTTGCATGCATTATAGAATAATTCCGTAAGATTGTCAGTTGAATTAATTGCATCATCAATAGTTAAACCGAAAAAGAAGGATTGTTCAATCGAAGGTTCTTGTGCTTTTGTTGTCATTGTTGTTTCATTAGCATTTGTTTCTTCTCTAGGTGAAGTTGTTGCAGCTGTTGATGACTGGTCCATGTCGTCAACTTTGATATTATCATTTTGTTTCGATGATGTTGTTTTTTCTTTTATATGTATATCACTATCGTTATTAGTAGTTGTCATCACTGTCTTATTCGCTGTTGATCGAATGGTTAAATGAGAAAGAGAAAGAACAGAAAAGAGAAAAAGATTATCTTTGTCGATGATCAGGTGTGTAATATTGTCGATAGTTGAAATGAAGTAATAGATGAAAAAAGCGGAGAAGAATGAGTAAGACGTGTTAGTAGCCACATAGAACAGTAACACTTATCAATCATCTATAAATAAAAAAAAGCAACAAAGAGAAGAAAAAAAAATAAGAGAAAGACCCATGACTAATTCCATAATGTAGGATTGGTCGATGATATATTGTAATAAAAGAGAGGAAAAAAAATACGAGGTTCGTAAATGCACGCCTGTGGTAATAATAGAGAAAAGAATCGTCATTCTTTCTCTGTCGTATTCTTTGCACAGACGTCGTCGTACATATGTACACTTAAAACAGCTGTACGCTCAAGAAAAGAAAAATTCTTAGTGATACAAAGAGGGCGTACTAAGATGTACAAACATATAGATATACAATGATTATTTATTCAGATAGAGACGTTCGTTTATTAGTTCAATGAAACAAATCGAATGCATAAGAAGCCAAAAAATAGCGTCTATATTTTATATAAAATTCTTACATACGTAATGTTTTCAAATAAAAAAAAAAAACTTCTATTTCCATGCTATGTACATAATTAGGATTAAAATCCTTGTGAAATACACATACATGAAGGACAAATGACGTGCATTTCATGATCATTATGTTGGTGTCTTTTATTATAAAAATAATAATTATCAATTGCTGGATTGCAATTAAAATGTATTTTTAGTGTTTTTTTTCAATGATCATCTAGATTTTGATCAATTCAAGAGGTTAACATCAATTTCATCTGTATATGCATTGCCATTAGGTAAATACAAGCTACTAATTATGATACAAAAAAAAACAGAACAGTAATAAACATAGTAATCAAAGAAATCTATAAAATTCACATTTTTTAATTACTATTAAATAATTTTACTGAACTGAAATATTTTTTCATTGTACCTAATATGTCTATTTTATATCTTTTTCATACTATGAAGTTTCAGTCGTCTTTTTCTCTTCACTTAATTATAAATGTGTATATGTAAGTCTAGCAATTATTGCTATCGAGTGTATAATAAGCATGAAAATAAAACTAGATGATTGTATGACAAATCATTCCTGTTTAGTGACCGATCGGCTATATTGATGAATGTTCTTTTACAACACAAGTATATAATTAAATAACAAAAACATTCTCGTTTACTCGAAGGATGATTATATATTTCTTTTTTTTTTTTGTTTACAATAAAACAAGGAATTTAATGAAATATGAAAAAATGTACTCTGTAGATTAACTAATATACAGAATAAACTAGACTAGAAAGACAAAAAAATTAATAGAAAGACAGCTGTTATTTTAGTGAAAAGGAAAATTTGAGGAATAATATATTGGTGCATTTGATAATATATTCGATAAGTTCACTTCAAAAACGAAATATTAATAACACAAGGCAAAGATCTATATCTATTGGTCCACTTCATCGACACCGGATTCAATAGAATCACCTATGTATACGCTTTCATGTTTAGCTAAAATTCGAAGTAATGGTCGAAGTTTAAGCCACCATTGTTCGAGTGGCATGCGATGTCTAAATAAAATAAATTCAACAAAACAATAACAATCAGAATATATCTATTAATTTTACTCAGTGTCTGTTTTTGTCTTAAGAACTTCAACAGGTGTAAATTCATTTTGCCGTTTAATCAAACCTAAAACAACAGCACTTTCTGGTTTATCACAAACAACTTTTCCTTCATCGGTTGCCGCTTTTTCAATTATTGATACTGCATATTTAACTGCTTTACATCCTAATTTTGTACCAAATGCTCGATCAAATGGTGTTGGTAAACCTCCCTAATTATACAAAAAAATTTTTGATGTAAAAAAATACAATTATAAACTCAAAATAAATCTTTTATACTTGTTGCATATGACCAAGAACATTACTTCGTGCACTAAATACACCTTTACCTTCTTCTTGTAATAGTTTTGTAATAAAATCAGTTGAATAATGTTCGTTAGCCATTTCATTTCGAAGTAATAAACCACGTTTTAAATGTCCTTCCATTTTTTTACGTAAATGATCAACATCATCAATTAAGTCTTTTATTGTAAATGGTTCTTCATATATATATGCTTGATCAGCACCAGCAGCAAGTGCAGCCATTGTAGCTAAATAACCACAATAACCGCCCATAGTTTCAATAACAAATATACGTCGTTTAGAACCTTGAGCTGATTGTTTAATTTTGTCACAAATCTTAATTTATAAAGTTAAATTTCTTTTTTTTTCTTTTATATATTCAAATTATTTTTAATTACACACTTTAACAATTTCATTCAATGCAGTATCAGCACCAATACTAAATTCAGTACCAGGTACATTATTTGAAATAGTCGCTGGTATACAAATAAGTGGAATTTTAAATTGTGGATATGTTTTTCGTGCTTCATACATTTGAAGAACTGATGAGTAAGCCTAGAAGAAAAAAAAAATATTTTTATCAAATAAATTTTTTTAATTAATTTTTATTTACTTCATATCCACCAATAATTAATAATGCATGAAAATTATGTTCACGAATTTTTTCTGCTACTTTCGATAAACCAACTTTACTCGCACTCGTTCTAAATTAGAATAATAAATAGAAAATTTTTTTTTTTCGTTTTCAGATATATTCTATTTACTTTTGACAACCAAGCAATGAACCTCCAACACTACTCCAACCATTAACTGCCATCCAATCTAAACTTTTAACCTAGAAATGAAAGAAAAAAGTTTTTCTTTTTGAAATTTCCAAATAAATAATTTCTCATACTTGATTACTAACTAAACCTTCAAATCCATCAAATACTGCAAACATATTATGTCCTTCACACAGACCATAACGAACAATTGAACGAACAGCTGCATTAATACCACATGCAGGTGCACCAATATTTAACACAGCCAAATTGAATGAATGCTAAAGAAAAATAAATAAATAATTAAATTTCTAATTCAACTCAAATGTTAAAACTTCCATATTAATCAATATATATATCTTCTTCTTTCACATATCATCATATCTCAATAGAATTTCTTATTATTAGATAGGAATGTATCGAACAGAATAAAAATATGCAAGAATGTAGTACATACTATCAAAAAATAGATCGGTCAAAATAGCGTACACATGGACAGAGGAAGAAAAAATAAACAATAGAAATAGAGTTGTATTATGGTCATGACAATTACAAATTCCAAACTAATACAATTTAGTATACTCAATAACAGATGATATATTAATTTTCAATCGAAATATGCATTTAAATTTTTATAGACTATGATACACTCATAAAAAATGATAGAAACATAATTAAAGTGTCTGTCATTCGCATATTTTTATGACGTTATAATGAACAATTTTTCATCATAGAACATATTAACACATTTAATCTCACAGGAATTACATTGATATTGGTTTTTTTTCTAATAAAGATATTTTTTATAATTAATTATCAAAATAAATATTACTTAAAATCAAATACGTAATCGTATTCGAAATAATATAAACGAAAACTACATACCTGTTTGTTAGAAAATAATTTTGGTCTTAATTTACTTAGACGTATATATATTTCAAGATTTCCTTTGAAACTTCTACCACGTAATTCTTGTGCATCTTTAAATCGTTTTGCTTTCATAGCTTCAGCAACAGCCAAAGTTTTTTCTACACAATGCATTAATGGTACACGAACTGTTCGATTACCACTAAGAGCAATAACAACTGGTTGTGATGTTGGAGTTGCTTCCATTAATGCAAGAACTGCTTCTGTACCCATTCGTGTACCCTAAATTAAAAAAAGAAAACAACAAAAATATTTATAAGATAAGTTTTTTTCCTTTTTTTAGCATACAAGAATTCGATCAAATGCTGATGGACAACCACCACGTTGTACATGTCCAAGGATAGTTACTCGTGTATCATATTTTAAACGAGTTGAAATAAGCTTATATAGTAAAATATTTTATTAGGTGATAATAATAATAAAAAAGAAATTTTACCTCACGGACAGCATCACTAGTTATTGCATTACCTTCCGTATCTATTGCACCTTCAGCAAGAACAATTATATTTAAACGTTGACCCATGTCTCGTGTCTAATAATAAATAATTCATAATATTAAAAAAACTATTACATAAAAACTTACATTTTTAAGTTTATTACATAATTGATCTTCCCATCCAGGTTCAGGTGGTGATTCAGGAATAAATACCCAATCTGCATCAGATCCAAGAGCAGTAACTAATGCTAAATAACCACAATGACGACCCATTACTTCAAGAACAAAGCAACGTTGATGACTAATATAGAATAAAAATAATATTCATTTATAAAAATCAATTGAATAATAATTCAATAATATATTTACCTTGAAGCTGTTGTTGTAATACAATCAATAGCTTCCATAACACGATGTAAAGCTGAATCAGCTCCAATTGTCATATCTGTACCACAAAAATCATTATCAATTGATCCAACAAGACCAACAATATTTAAATGTTTATAGTTATCAGCATTTTCTTGTGTAATTTCCTCTTAAAAAAAAAACAATATTTCATACAATTTTTTTTTTAAATAAAAATTATTTCATATATATTTATATACTTGTATCAACAAGTTCTTTTAAAAGACTATCCCATTCTTTACGAAATAAATTTGCACCAGTTAATGATCCATCACCACCAATACATACAATACTATTAATACCATGATCAATTAAATTCTTTGCAGCACGTAATCGACCAGGTCTTTCACGAAATTCTTTGCAACGTGCACTACCAATAATTGTTCCACCCTAGAAATTATTAAAAAAAATCTTTCCTTTTTTTTTTTTTTACTAATAGGAAAAAAAAACTTTATTTACATCATCAAGAATTCCAGAAACTGATGCCCATGTTGCTTGACGAATACTATTACCACCATCAACTAGACCTTGATAACCCTATTCATTAGAAAAAGAAAAAGCTATATATTAATAAATTTAATTATTTCAAATATATAAACCTCATGTATAAAATAAACTTTACAGCCAAGATAAATACCCATACGAACAATTGCACGAACAGCTGGATTCATTCCTAAGATAAATTTTATATTCAATTATATTTTTACAAATTAAAATAATATATATATATATATACCTTGTGCATCTCCACCACTTGTAAATATACCCATAGCACGATCTGGATATTGATCTTTTGCAAGAACATGAAGATCTTTTTCAAAACCTTCAGTAAATGCGATTGAACCACGAAATTGATTGAATGGAGAATTAACTAGTGATATCGGAGTCGCATTACTTGTGGATAATTCTGATCGAAGTTCAGGAACTTTATCATGCTGTATAAAAGTAGATAGAGATAAGACTTCTGGTCGTTTTATGTATCGATATGAACGATAAAAAATAGCAAATAGATGAATGAGAAAAAATAACATAACAGAAATAACAAATTGAAAAATAAAAACTATGATACTCAATAACAATGTTTATCTACCTGTACGTCTTTTATTAATTGATATTTACTATCATTTTGTCTGTGTTCAATGGACCGATTCAAATTTTTTATCATTTCTTTCTGTTCTATTGCATGAATATGTGAAGAAATATTCATATTTTCTTTTATATTACTTGTATCATTACCCATAATTTATTAAATCATATCATATAGATGGCAGATAAGAATAAAAAAAGGATTATTACTCATTTCGAATTAATTATATAAGAAAAGGAAAAAAAATAATAATGTAAATAAAATGTGAGTTACTAAGGAAAGTAAAAAATTAATTAGTTATTATACTATATTTTTTAAAATTTATAATTCAATAAAAATACACATACAAGCATAAATATTTCAGTTATAATATATATCACTTACACCTTTTGATTCATTGTCAGTGCTACGCTGGAAAAATTATTATAAATTCAATTTGATTACATTCTTTTGTTTTTTAGAGAAAAGGTTTAAATTAAATCTCAAATCATTTTATTAATAATTAATAGCTTATCTACGGATAATGCACTCATCCATGCTTTTAATCTTCCCCTTGTTATAACTTATTAAATTAATTTGACAAAGTTGAAACTTACACTGTAACAAGATATGTGAAAGTTTTAGTTTCACTAAAATTTCCATTTTATTCGGTCAGACTATAATATTTATTCATTCAAAAGAAAAATATTTTTTTTATGATACTAAAACAACAGATCTGACTAGTGAGAGGAAACATTTTTTTTAGAAATTTCTTCCTACAAACAGTTATCACTAAAATATTACGATAATACATTTATCGATAAATTTTTAGATCTATAAAAAAAGCACATTTTTTTTTGAGTTTTGTTAACAGTAGAAAGTGGTTTATTAATGTTAAACAGCAGTTCAATCTTTGATGATTATTTAATGACAGGAGTTATCGAGATTTGAGAGTAAGAGCGAGGGAGCAGCAGACGAGTGCACGAAAATCTTGATACAGTTAATAAATTCTGTAGAAGAAATAAATTCCGATAACTGCTGTTATTGAATAAAAATCGATTTTGAAATCTTTGAAAAATGATAGCGTATAACCAACAAGTTCCTAAATATTTTCTTACTTGTTCAACGGTTTCCAGTTCTCCTGGTGTCTCTTCATCAGCTGATTGACTAGCTGGCGGTCGATCAACAACTTCTTTTCCTACTTGTGCCATATTAATAAACTGCAAAATTTTCAATCTTAAAAAAGAAAAAAAGACAAATTAGACTCATGCATTCTAGTCAAAAATTGATAAATGATCATTTTATAATAATAGTAATAATAAAACAGAAAAGAAAAATTTAAATTATATGAAAGATCATTGTTTATTATATAAAGCTAATCTAAATCTTTGCTTTTAGCAAGAAGACTTTATTTTTTCTTCTTCTTCTTCACTGCATTGGTGAATTTTTTAATGGTACAAGAATTTTTGATTCCATTTTACGAATTAATGGTACTGTATATTCAACACTAAGAAAAAAGAAAAACAAAACGAAAAGATATTTTTTATTAATAAAATTAATAAATTTTATATATATACTTTTCTGACCAACCAGGTTTAGCCCATGCATTTGTACGCATTTGTTTTCTATGTTGAAAATTTTTATATGACCACATATGATGGACATTATAAAGTTCACCAATTTGTGAAAAAACACCAAGTACTTTTGCATCTGGTCGATATTGTACACCTTTATGCCATAAATTTCCCCATTCAATTAATGTACCTGGCTTAAGCCAATATGAACGCATTTCATATATACTTGGATTTGATTGATCGTCCGATTTTGGACGAGGTTGGGGAATTCCTACAAAACTAATTTAAATGTCTTTCTTTTTATAAAAAAAAAAGCATAAATATCAAACCAAAATAAGAAAATGAAAGACAAATTTGATTTGAACGTTTTATAATATGTTCATTTAATTTATTATCATTTAAATTTAATTTTGAAGGATCAAGAAATTCATCCAATTGAGGAAAACTCTTGTACATCCATATATGTACATATTGATTTTGTACATTACCAATATGTACTTTCCATGAACCGGTATGAACAAGACCTGTTGAAGAATATTTATCCAATAATTGTGATGTATAATCATAATAAATCGACTCATAATCAGTCTATAACAGAAAAAAAAACCTAAAAATCAGTTATTTATATGTAATAATATTGACAAATATTGTACTTTGCACTTTGTTAGTATACGTGTGTACGTAAAGTACACATATTTTTATCCTGTTTCTTTAATAATATACCTAAAGTTTATTTTTATAGAAGATAAAATTTTAAGTTAAGCGAAATTCAAATAGTAAAAAATATTAAACAAATAATAACAAGTGAAAATAATGTTTTTATTAAAAATAAATAGTTTCTGTTATTTTAATATTATCTCTATGTATATTATGGGTACATTGTTTTTTTTTCCTGTTTTTTTTTTCCTCCGGTAATTGAAGATGTCAAGTTATAAAACAATTTATTTGTTTCTAAAAGGGTTATAAATGTTGTATTTCACATTTTATTATGAGGATGAAGACAGACATTTGTGCACTAAATTAAAGTGAAAAATAAGATAAAAGATTTTCGAAATTGAGAAAATCAAACCTTTAGATAATTTGTCAAAATTCTTCAGTTTGAGTTTTTCAATTAGAAGAAGTCTCTTTTATGACAATAACTGAATTTGATAAAATTCGAGTAAATACTAGATAAGAGGCCTTCTATCACGAAAAAAATCGATTTAAAAAATATCAATAAATCATTCCTAGATTTATATTTTCAAAGTTTATGAAGAAAAAAAGTTGTTATCTTTGAAAAATAGTAATACCTTGATTGAAAAGATCAATTTAGAATAGTATTACTCTTATCCTTGCTCTCTCGATTACTGAATAACCTATATAATGTTTCAGATTTTGTCATTATATGTTTCTTCTTGTTCCTAATTGAAATTTCAAATTTCCTATTTAATCATTATCAAATGATAACATTAATAAATCCAAGATCTTCATTGACATTCTTTACGTATGATTATCTTTGATTTTGAAAAAAGAAATTTTTTATAATGATTATTAATTTACCATTGAACTTGGTTTAACAGTATGATGTTGAAGTTCAAAAACATTTTCCTTATTTGTGAGCAAATTTGAATGAGCATCTTTAGCTGTTTCAATTTGTTTAGATCCAAAAGGATTAAATAAGGTTCGAATAAAAGTTTTTCCTAATTTTAATTGAATTGAACATAAGAATTTATTGCTTGATAAATGCATGGTTAATCTAGAAAAACAAAACAAAAAAAAAAGAAGGTAAACAATTATCTAATTTTATTGTCTATGTATTTATTTATCTATCAAAATCCTTTTTCTTTTAAAAATTCAGCTATCCATTCTTCATATTCTCCATCAATAAGTATATGTCTTTTTATTTCATCAACTTGTGATAAAATAGGTAATTCTTTTGATTTATCTTTTGTTAATTCTACACGTTTTGTTAGATAAACTTTTAAATCATGATCTAATGCCCATATATCACCCGATATTAATTCAAGTAAACTAAAACGTCGAAATCTTTGTGCATATATATCATATTCAACACGACGACGAAATATATTTAAATAATAACGATGTTGTTCATGTAACCAATATTCAAGCATAACAGGTAATATACGTACATAAAGTGCATATGAATGAAAACGATCTCTATCAACAAAATATGGCCATTGACGAGCAAGAGTTTGATTTGGTGGTACCCAACCAGATGGAGTTGGATGATTAGGTGGTTCAGGTATTGTGGATTTAAAAAGTATATTATCTACCCATTCCCAACCATCTTTCGTTGATTCATACCCAGAAATAAATTCAGGCTTAGCACCACGTTCAGTTAATTCATCAGGTAATTCAGTAATAGATTTACGAGGTTGATTTTCATATTCTTCTGTACCCATTGGATGGGATGGAAATTGACCACTTGATGACCAAAAACGAAGAAAAGATTTTGTAGTGATTATCGATGGACATCGACGAATAATATTTTGAAGTATTACAGACATTCTAAAATTGAATAGAAAAGAATTTTTTTTTATAAAAGTAAATGTCAACTTTTTAGAAAATATTATTTGACTTTTGAAGAAATCTTTCTTACATGTATCTTTTTTTTATAGATTATTAACAAAATTATAATATATCATTTAAAAATTTAGAAAATTCTATCAACTGATTTATATAAATCACATATTAAGCTTCATTTATCGATAATCGAAAACATAAGATTGTTTACGGCTGCTGATATTATTGAAGGTCTAGTACTTTAACCAATCAAATTTATTAGTTTAGCCTTACTTCTTTTATAGATGTCCTTGGAAGTGATTATTTTTTCCTTCTTTTTTTATTCCATTGTGAATGACATACTGTGCATATATTTCTTTTTCGCCTGAAGAGTAAAGGTTTATTTCAAGAAAGAGAAAAACAAGATCAATATGGATATTTCGTATGAAAAAAAAATGTCAAATGAAAGTAAGCATAGATCAAAACTTAAATTTCCAAATTGTATTTTTTAATTTAAATACTATTATCATCAACAGTTCTGATTGATAAGCCAATTTGTGTGCAAAGATTATCAGTACCAATTCGGCATCATTTTATATTTTCACTTATTTCGGCTATTTGTTTATGCCCAATGACGGGTAAAAAATTTTATTTATTTTTTGATTTTATTTAATTAATACTTTATTTGAAGGTCTTATTGCATTGGCATATTCAATTAAAAGTTCGGCTAAAGCTGATGTTAACTTTTATGATAAAGCTCGACTTTATTCACGCCGTGCTTTATTTTGGAATTTAATTTCGGTTGTTTTCGCTGTTTTTACATTTATCATGGTAGGATTTGATTTCTAAAATTTTTATACAAAAAAAATTAATTTATTATTCTGTTAGTCTATGATCTTCTGTCACTACTTACACAACATTATGCAAATTTACGGTGCACAGATGGATCAACAATATCGATCGAATGATGTTGATAATCTAATGCAATCGATTATCAATAATTGAGACATTTTATGTTTGTTTTATCTATATTCATCATATGACAGTCGTATTTTTTGCTTCGCTTTATATATGAGTAAAAAACAAACAAAAATAAACTTATATAATAATCTACCAACCATAATAGTGTACTTGACATTATGATAATGTTACTATCAGAGAACGTAGAACACCTATATCAAAAAAGACAACGATGAGTCATATCATACACGTGTTATTCCTTTTTTTTAAAAATAGAATCTTAACGTTCATTTTTAGCACATTTTCATGATCATTCAAATCCTTCTGTAGACATTAGTTGCTTTTATTTTTATCACATTTGTAATAGTTCATTTGAAATTTATCCGTCCGAAAAAACATGTGTACGATGTATTTCGTGCCCAAGGAATTAATGGTGAACCATTTGTACCTCTAATTAGTCAAATTCTAAAAATTCGTCGATATCGAAAACATAGCTCACCTATGGATTTTCATCAAGAACTACAGCAAAAATATGGAAAAATATTTTTTTTTTGGTTTTGGTCCTGTGACACGACTCGTGATTGTTGAACCTGATCTTCTTACCGACATATTTGATCGAAATAATACACGAAATTATCTAAAATCATCAGTCGGAAATACTATTTTAAGTCCAATTATTGGTCAACATAATTCGTTACTAGCTGAAAGTGACGAACATGAATGAGCACGTCAAATGATTAATCCTGCTTTTCATCATGTTAATCTTAAATCAATGATTTCGATTATGATTGATCAAACAATAAAAAACTATTCAATCTACGCTTAGCACATTGAATTCTAATAAGCAGATTAATCCATCAATTGATCTGCAACCTCTTTTCAATTCGTTGACACTCTCCATAATTGTATCGAGTGCATTTGGTTCAGATCTTGAAGCAAATATAAATACTAAATATATTATAGGTCAAGTATTATCTGAAGTATTTGATGCTATTCTTTATCGTTCAATCCGTATGATTAATCAAATACATTTTCTTTCGCGATTACCTTTTTAGAAAAAAAAATGTTGTTGATAATGGAGCTCAAATGATAGCTTAACTAGCTGATAAAATTATTGCTGATCGTCGACAAGGATATTCAACAAGTATGTCTATTCTTACATTTATACTTGCTGGTAGTGAAACTACTGGAAATCTCATG
>JAJEKB010000076.1:0-12065 GCA_022393335.1 Macrotrachela quadricornifera | reverse complement strand
TAGTGCCTGATTTTAAAATCACAATGCGTCCTAAATATGGTCTATTAGCAAGAATTAGTCAATATCAACGATAAACAGATATCTATGATGTAGATTAAATTTGTTTAGAAAAAAAAAAGTTATTTCAATATCAATTTATGTTTTGTTTCTCAGATAAAAATGTTTAATTTTATTTAGATATTTCATCGATAATGTACCATAAGAAATAAGAAACAATAATGTTTCTTGATTAACATCTCATATCTTGCGGAGATTCATTAAAAATCATGAATATATTTTAGTTAATAATGACGAAATATTTAGTCGTATTTTCTGTTATGTTTATACTTCCTATTTCTACGTTTGCAGAGTAAATGTGTACGTAGAAATATAAAATAAGATAGATTTGGATATCTCGTCAATCTATGAACTATTTCATGAAAAAGATAACTCCTAGTTATATTTCGATTATCGATACTCATTCGTATGATCAAATGATGATTTGTACGCTGTGTCTAATTTTTTTGATGGCATTTTTAGGAAAGATCCTATGCTTGAACTTCGATAAGATTTAGAAATCTTAAAAAATCGTCTGAGTTTTTGTGAAATCTCTGGAAATCATTTGAAAATTGGAAATTTTGAATTCAGCTATTACTCTCTTGTTCAAATCTCATTAGACAACGAATCTATTCTTTCAACGATTTCACAGATTAACTATTATCGTCTATTGTTGAGTTCTTTTATTAATGTCCATTTCAAATTAAAAGAAGGATGGCTGTTTTCTGAATAATTTTTAGTAGGAATGAGATGAAAATTTGCTGTTTTCGCCATTTGAAAGACAAGATGGAAGTGCATCGAACTGTATAGAGTGGATTTTTCAGAAGTAGTTTCCTCAGGCCTCCAGTGAACTATATCAGATACAAAGTATTGAGTTGTATGAACTTTTGTAAACTTACTTTTAAGGAGTGCATCAAGACGCTCGCCAAAAGTTTTATAAACTGTACAAGTCTGACATTGATAGGTTCAATCAATCTTGAGTTATAGATATTTTACTGAATTTTTTCCAAGATTTTTTTAGTATTTTTTGATGAAAAATGGGTGTTTTCAATCTATGAAAAGGCAATTTTTTTGAAAACCTGACTGCAGGTTTCTAAAAAACCTGTTCAAAAAAATCTAATCTATACATTTCGATGCTGTTTCATCTCCTCTTTCGAATTGTGAAAACCGCAGATCTTCATCTCATTTCTACTAAAAGTTATTGATAAAACTACCACCCTTATTTTAATTTGGAATGGGGATTAGTTCAAATTGATCTCTATTGATTTTCATACTGATAACAGTATCATTTTACTCATGTGCACAGTCATGCTCTTCTTATATAATCCATATAATGTAATGACAAACTGGAGGATAACATTTTTTTTCTATAACAATTTTTCGCATAATGAAAGAAAATATAAAAAAATGCTAATCATTTTATTTGATCTATATGCCATAAGACGAAGAAGAAAGATAGGTATTATCATTTAAATTTATTCTAATAAAATCTTCTATTATAATCAAATTCTTGAAAACTTAGAAAAAAAATGGTAGTTCATTATTAAAATTATAATTATACATAAATGTCATTTTAATGTCATATAATTTTATTTGAATGAATAACTTTTAATAAAATAGAAATTAGACTTTAGAAGAATCATATATATATAAAAACATGAATAAAATAAATATTTTCTTAATAAAAAACTGATTTTTAAAAATATTTTAATTTTCAATTTTTTAATATTGAAAAATTTATTTTTTCAAATATTGCTTATTATTATTATTTCAAATTTTTTGTAACTTATACAAAAAAATCATTCATTTTACGTCAGTATTTATTCACTCGGTGCAAAAATATTTTTATTTATTTATTTTTTAATATGTAATATATTATAGATGGCGCTTGTTGTCACTTTCTTTCTTATTCCAATTAGTAACTGATTATCTTTTCTGTTAATTAAGATCATTCTGTTTTGTTTTATCTAAATATTTCGAATTTCCTTTCATTTATATCGGGCAAATCTTTGTTTCTTTCCTTCCACTTTCTATCGCTATCCTCTTTCTGTTCTTTTTTCTCTTTCGTTCTGTTCTTTCATTCTCTTACTCATTCTTCCTCTCTTTTTTTTACCTATTCAATGAACATCATTATTGTTAGTATCATTAAAATCGCTGGTTACTTCTCAAGACCTTTCATAATTTCAAGCTTTATGTATCATTATATAGGCCTTTATATGTTCTTTTCGTTCAAAGGTATTGCGCGCGCGCGCGGCTCGCTTGCGACCTTCTTCCTGTTCTTTTCCTTTATCAACTTCCATATCTCAAAGAACGCGAAGCGACAATGGCCAGTTTTCTCTCTCTCTCCGTCCTACTTTTTTCTTTAACCGGTCGTTTGACTATCCTCCTACTTCAGAAACCGCTCGGCGACCTCTCTTTCATTTTATATTCTATATTCTTGTTTTGCCTCCACTAGTTCGAAGACTACAAAACAATATATAATAACCATCATCATCCACCATTCACCCAATAGTCGAGCCTCACAAACTTCTTACACATTCATTCATTGGTGGAGGAGCTTCAAGCTTGTACGACCGTTGCACTATATATACCCACTGCAAAACGCTCATTCTCATTGCATTATCCTCGTTGACGAGCAGCACAACACATACACACACTACCGACGACTCGATCCACACACACAACAGCAAGTAAGTAGACAATCGAGTGCGCGCGCATACATGATCGTGCAAATACGAGAATAAATATAAAAAAAAACATATACACACCTAAATTCGACAAGGTGAAGCATGAGTTAAGAAAAAAGTTAGCCAAAGAGTTAATAAGTGAACTTTTAGGGAAAGAAAAATGATTTTTTTTTATTTCAATTCTATGAAAATCAATTGTATAACTTGTTTTTCTCCTTCTGTAATAGAACAAGAAAAACGTCATTTTTTCTTTCGAAACCTTGAAAACACAAGGTAAACAAAAACTTGATAATGAATTTTATTATCTAAAATATCAAATTAAAATACTTTATAAAAAACAATGTCAAACTTAAAAAAAAAAAACTTTCAAGGTTAATAATTTAATTAAATGATTATTTCATATATGAACATATCTTTTCATCAATATTTTTCATAATAAAAAAGAAACACTTAATCAATATTGATATTAATAATGATAGTTTATCTAGAATTTTCAATTACGTCTTTTTTTTTGTATATGTATATCAGACTAGTAAAGTTCCTCAATAGATATATAATAGATAACAAAAAAACATACTAGAAGTAAAATAGAGAGAATAACTCGTCCGTTTTTTCTTTCGTTCTGTGTGCTCTTTCGTCGTTGACTCAAGAAGACAAAAAAAAGCGTAGATGAGAGAAAAGAGGAATGTCAAAAAATGGTGTCTTTGTGGTAAGAGAAAAGAAGGAAAAAAAAATGTTGTGTCGAGAAGCACCGGAAAGAGGGCGTATATGAACGAAGGAAACAAAATGGCATATCGTCGCATCATGTATATGTTCTTGTTTTTCTCTCGATTGAACAAAAAAAAAAAGAAATCATTTGACACAAATACATTGTCATAATTATATAGAAGGAAAGAAGAAGACGAAGAATAAACATCTTTTATTGATCTATCTTTCAGGTCATGAGGTCAAAAATAATAATTTTTTTTCTTTTGTTTTAGTTTAAAATAAAAATATAAATTTCCAATGGCTCGTACAAAACAAACAGCACGTAAATCAACTGGTGGTAAAGCACCACGTAAACAACTTGCTACTAAAGCAGCACGTAAATCTGCTCCATCGACAGGTGGTATTAAAAAACCACATCGCTTTCGTCCAGTATGTTATTTATTTAATATTATTATTATATACAAAAAACAACAACTTTATTTTTTATCTATAGGGTACTGTAGCATTACGTGAAATTCGACGTTATCAAAAATCAACTGAATTACTTATTCGTAAATTGCCATTTCAACGACTTGTTCGTGAAATAGCTCAAGATTTTAAAACTGATTTACGTTTTCAATCGGCTGCTATTGGAGCACTTCAAGAAGCAAGTGAAGCTTATTTAGTTTCACTTTTTGAAGATACTAATTTATGCGCTATTCATGCTAAACGGGTTACAGTAAGTGAAAAAGAATAACAAAGCTTTTTTGCTTTTTAGTTTTCTATGAATTAAAAATCTTTTGTTGTTTTTAGATTATGCCAAAAGATATTCAATTGGCACGACGTATTCGTGGCGAGCGCGCTTAATTATTCAATACAAATAAAAAAAATTATTTGCAGACGAAAAGACTGTTTATGTATATGTGCGTGTGTGTGTTCTTTAGATTTCTTTTTTTTTTTTTTCTTTGTCGTTGTTTTTCCTTATATAAGGATCAGATTTGATTCGAAAAATAAATCTATTTACCATTATCTTTTGGCATTAGATGAAACATGTAGAAATAATTAATAAAGTTATCTAAAATAGAAATTGTTTGAGCAAAGTATTTAAATAGTGACTTTGTTATATCATATTGTAATTAATTAAGTTCATGTCTTTTATAAACAAAAATATGGATCATTCGAATATTTCTTATCTAATGAATAGTGTATAAAAATTTGATTGATCAGTATTTTTAGCATATCTTTTTTCTTCATCTAATTAAAATGTACTTGCAATTCTTCTCAAACCTATTTATATATGATTCGATTCGAAAGTTATCCAGTATATATCTAGAAAACACGATGGAAAAGTAAAAACAATGATGAAATAGTGAAAGTATATCCTAGTCGAACATCTTGTAAGCAAGATCTTGGCAAGATCTTGAAAAAGATAATTTGTTTATTAACAAAAAACATATCTTGATTATATCTTATATATCTGTACCACAGATCTTGGAAAAATCTGTTCCAAGTCTCAAGATACTGAAAAGATTCAAGAAAAGTTTAGCAAAAATTATCTTGTACCAAGATCTTGAAAAGACTAAAGCGACATCATTAATATATAAAAATAATCAAAAAATTCTAATTAATTGTTCAAAAGCATACATAAATCATATGAATTCAGAAAAATGTGTTAAAACTTTTTTGTGCTGTTCTCATGTATCTCAGCCAATGAAAACAGAGACCTGTAAATATAAGGACAGTAGACTTATACAAACAAATTCTCATTCATTAGATTCAAAAACGTTTTAAAACTTTGTTAATCAAGCTAATATACGTTCATTGAGAATAATTTACTGTCTTTTTTTCAGATGTTCGTCAACTGTGTAATATTTATATAGATATCAATAAACAGTCGATCAAAAAATTTATCTATCATCTTGGTCTCATCTAGTGCTGAAATGTATAGCGAAGGTCATTCTAATTTAGAATTCACAGAAACTCGTCGCTTTTATGCTTTATTTTATTTTTTTTTGTAAATTTTTATTGTATTTGGTGTTCATATATGTGTTTTATCGTGTGTGATTTTTTTTAGACGTCAGATATAAGAATATTTGTATGAATTCTCGATATATTGATTCTATTGTATAAAGTTTCATTTTATATGATGGAAGCAAGGGAGAATATCGTACGAAATACAAAATCTCATGCTCAAGATCTCAATTATAGGTAGCCAAGATCTTAGTATACGTAAGATACTGAAGAATTGTACATAAGATCTTTACAGTCTATAGCAAAGATCTGCCCAAAGATCTTATGTATAAGATAATCCAAATATCTGTACCTAAATTTCCAAGAACTGTTCACTTATCTGTACCTTACATCTTGGCCAAGATCTTATTTATAAAATGTTCGACTAGGGATCATGATTCGAGTGAAATAGTTTCATTGTCAAGGATCAATCTATGAATAAAACAAATAATTCAACGATACTAGCGCAAGACAACCGGATTTTATGTGAATAATCTGCTTGTTTTCTACATAAAATGACCAAGTCATCAACAGTTAGTGATTTTCATATAAAACACAGAATCGAGTTTGTCAACTGATAGTCTGTGAGACGGTGCTCGATTTTATATACACTACTTTACACCAATACTATATATTCATTATTTTTGACATAGATTTATCAAGAACTCGTAAGTTTTATTCATCAATTGGCAGTCTATGAAATGAATAGAAATCACATTACAACAAAAACGAAAATAATAGACAATCGCCGTTAAATAATATTTTATTTTTTGCAGAATTTTTAGCTGAGATGTTGCAGAGAAAATATATTTCCAATAAATGAACAAAGGAGGAAAAACTGTAACACTACTGAAAAGATTATCTTATTAGATTTTGTAACACTGAACTCTTTTATTTCGTTTCAAACTATATGTACAACATCGCTTGACAGTTATTATTTTCTCATGTCAGATATACAGTATGATGATTCACTCTAAACAAAAGCTTCAGAAATATGGTTGTATACGGTTGAATTGTAGTCGCCGTAATACAATGACTGTTTATATGTTGTAGTTATGTCATATCAGACAAGTAATTTTAATCAATAGCTATATAACATGAAATATTGTAGGATCGATATCTCTGATCGTAATGCAGCTGATCAGTTGTTTTGTCACGAAAATGATCCCTTCGCTTATCTGTCGCTTTGGATGTATTTTTTATTAGTGCAAGAATCTGGATCACTTGTTTGAGTCGTTTCACATATTAATCGATAGCTTTCGCTATGCTCTACGTGGCACAATTGAAAAGATTTTCGTAAATGTCTGCTTGTCATGCTTTGTTGTACTCAATAATAACGTAATTACAATGCTAATACAGAAAAGTACAAAAGATATTTTTCTCATTGTTTCTTTCCTATAGGCGAATTTAATCTATGGTAGAGAGCACCTTCTCTTACGAGTAAACTCTAGAAGCATACTATGTATATATTCATCTATAAGTTTACGTATTCTAGCTTAGTTAGTATAATATAAGGTATGACCATAAAGCATCGATAATGCATATATGATACTCTGAACAAATCATCTCAATATAAGATAGTCTGCCAATCTTTGAAATTTTTTCTTTGTCTTCACATCGGAAATATGATAAAATCTCTCATTATATACTCAGTAAGTTTATTTAATTTGTACATAAAATAAAAACGTCTTGAATAAATACTCTTTTTTATTTAGACACACGTATAAACTTGATAGGTAGAGATGTCTAAATTATATACATAAGACTACAATATTTTTTTTTTAAAGAAGAATCACAAATACATTTACGGTGGATTAATAGAAAGACAACAACTAAATATTAAATTACGCATTTCGGTTCTTTTTTTCTTTTAAATGTTATTCGTTTAGTGTACGATGAGCTAATTTTAATGTATCATTTCCAATAGCGGGTACTGTACGTTCCACTCGAATAATTTTCACTGATTTACTTTCATTAAGACCATTTTCGAGTTCATCATCTGTTGCTTCAATAACAACAATATTTTCATTAACATGATAATTTGACCGTAATTTTTTATATGTTAGTTCTTGTATAAGAGTATCTGATGATGATTCATCAATTAATGATCGTTTTAAATTTTTATTTGTTTCTTGAATTTTTTTATTCATATATTTTTCAACTGTATTTGAATATGTATAACCAGGTGCAGCTGTTTGTTGTTGGAATGTTGATTTATATTTATTATTTGATGGTAAATATGGTCCATGATGTTGATGATTATCATATTCATCAACTGATAAAAGTACACGAGATTTATAATTATTTGTAACATAATTTGTATGAGCTGAATCTTGTTGTTCATATAAAGATTTTCGTGCTATTAATGATGATTGATAATTATTTGAAGGTATTAATGTATTTTCTAATGCTAATGATCTATCATCAATTGATGTTTTAGTAGTAAGAGGTGACCATACGCCAAAGAGAACAGCAAAAAATACAGCAAAAACCTAATATAAATTAAGAAAATTATTAATTTATGTAAAAAAATAAATAAATAATTTTTTTACCATTAAAGCTGTGCTAGGTGCTGGTGTTGCTTTATTAATCATTGATCGTAATAAATCTCGTTCTTGTGCTAATGATCTAAAGTATGATAAAATATATTAAGATATAATTATAGAATATAATAATGATTTACTTTTGATTTTTTTCGATTGCTGCCATACGTTCTTTAAGTACAGTATTTTCATTAACATATCTAGTAAGTTTTTTTTCTAATGCATCAACATATTCTTTTTTCTTTCGACGACTTTCTTGTGCTGAAATCTAATGAAAAAAAAATATTTTTTTTTTTTTAAATTAAAAATAAGATATTTTTTTTATTATTTAATTACTTTATTTTTAATTTTTCGTCGTATTTTTTTTAACATTTTTTCTTCAGCTTTTGTTAATGGTAATTTCGTTGGAACTGGATAACCTTCTTGTTTAATTAATTTTATTTCTTCAGTAGTTAAACGTAATGAACCTGTTGTTGGTAAATTCTATAAAATAAATAAATAAGAAATTATTTTTTTTTATCTTTGGAATTTTATTTTTAATATTTACATCAAGATTTGTTAATAATTTTGAATAAGCATT
Source organism: Macrotrachela quadricornifera (assembly GCA_022393335.1). Classification (NCBI taxonomy): domain Eukaryota; kingdom Metazoa; phylum Rotifera; class Eurotatoria; order Philodinida; family Philodinidae; genus Macrotrachela; species Macrotrachela quadricornifera. The sequence continues at coordinate 3,522 of JAJEKB010000076.1, read as the reverse complement.
ATCTTGAAAACTATCGGGAGAATTTGAACTTGTTTCATCAGGTGATTCACTTGATGTTGATGGTGTTAAAGGAAGATTTTCTTCCATTTGATAATCATTTATTGCTAATGATGAAGAATCAGTTTCTAAATTATAATATTCATTTGGTACTGGTGTTGTTGTTGTTGTTGTTGTTGTTAATGGTACAGATTCAATTGTTTGAGGTTTATTTATTTTTTGAATAAGGAAAATAGGTGTAGTTGTTGTTAATTGATTTGTATTTGCTGGTTTAATAATAATTGGTAATGTTGGTTGTATTGGTTCCATTGGATCAGTACCAATTTCACGTGTGGTTGGTTCAGATTCAATTGATGAAAATGGAAGATTCATTGATTCTTCTTTTAATGTTGTTGGATCTGTTGAGAATAATTCATTTAATAATTTTTCAAATATTGTTGGATCAAATTCAGTTAGTATTTCTGAAAAAAATATAATAAATATATATATATATATACAATATTGGATATTTAAACCTGTATCTTCTATTGTAGTTGATATTGGACTGATCGATGCTGAATCAGTATTAAAATCTCCAAGCATAACTTCATTACCAAAAAGTAAAGCTTCAGATGCTGGTGATTTTCCTCCATCACCAAAGAGAATATCATATGGATCAAATGCAGTTTCCATCATCATTTTGATTGTTATGAATAGTTCTTAAAACGAAAGGTTATTTATATATGATTCATTTTCGTTAGTAAATAAAAAGCAATTGATAAGGATATAGAGTGTTTCAGAAGTTTTGACATGTGATGAAATTCGTTTATATTGACACATAGAACAATGTCTAACAATTATACTTCTACTACAAAAATTTGTGCAAATAAATCTGAATTGCACAACAAAAAGGTCTTCTTATATTGAATACAATGAGAAGTAGCACTATTGTATAGCTCGTTCATTTTAAGTATGAAATAGGCCATCAGAATAAGTTAATAAGTATTTGTTTAGAAATTTTTTGTAAAATTTTTCATAACACATTTTAAAGGAAAATGCAAGATTTTATCATTTATCTAAGTTGAGATATGTGTGAAATGCATCCTGGATCATGTTGATTGATTTCGAAAAATTCTGCATTACATTATTATGTTTATATATTTATTATTATGAGAGAAGGCATGATTTCAAATATAGATCATTTGAAAGCTTGTCACAAGTACTCTAATTTGATATAGAAACATAATGATTACACGTTGTTCTGTATGTTTATATTAACAAATTTTATCATGTATCAGACCTTATAAAACATTCTATAAATAATCTCTTCAATTTATCTTTTCGCTTATCAATAATAAATTTTTATTATAATTATCAGATCAATTTTCTTTTTAGTATACGAAAAAAAAATACAATTTAATTTATTTTCGTCATCAATTTACAAAAGGAAATCTTACCTTATATATGAATAAGAAAAAGCAGCTACAACTGAGCTCAGTTAGTTGAATGTGGTAGTCGTCGATATGTGGTGACGTGTCTCTTCTATAATATGTGGGTTTGTTTGCCACGTTGGCAAGTATACATTGAATATAAATTCAATGACTCATCACTGTTCTGTTTTTTTTGATTGTTCTTCCCTATATGATGCAAAGTTAGTTGCATGAATCAACAGAAATTTCATCATCAATACTCAAGATAAGTTTGTCAATAAATATCCTCACTGATGTCATGAAATATTTACGTTGGTTTTCTTGGTAATAATATGAGTATAGAAGAATCATATGTAGGTAAAAAAAGTCATACAAAACACAACTATGACTGATATTTTGTTTCTAAAAAAAATATTGTATTCATTATACAAAATAAGTTACACGAAAAAAAAATCGTTTTCAAATAATATTTTATGTCATATAATAGATTCACATATTAAAATCAGTCAAAAGACAACATCGACATTCACATATATCATTATTAACAAAATTTCTTATAAATAACAATAGGAACTAATTCATTTGAATTCATATCATGTGTAATAAAAAAATGAATCAAATAAGAAATAATAATTAAAAAAAAAACAATGCTAAAATTAATAGATAGATAGAAAATACAACTGATTGTTTAGGATAATTAAATAGAAGATGCTGTATAAATAAAAATAAACCCTATGAACGAGTATCATACATACACACCGATATATTTATTTTGTCGATTTATTCGTGCATATTCTTGATAAATAATCACAACTTAAGAATAGAATATCTAGGAAATATGAAAATAGAAATTTGAACAAAATGAAAGTAGACTTATTTAATATTTACTTATGATTGAATAAGATTAAAAATAATTATACCTTATTTTTGAATAATATATTAAAATTTATAGATTTCATCTTTAAATAATATCTCTATCAGTTCTAATAATATGACACAAATAATTACACTAATGTATTTTTCATTTAGAATATTAATGTATTAAGACATTAGTCTAAATACAAAAATTGTTACTTTAACAAAAGAAATTATTAGTCTAGAAAGCATTAACTTTAATCTATTTTTAATATTATTTCTTAAATCTAAAGAGCACAAGTTCGGTCCAATTTTAATCCACTAGGTTTTGTATTCATAATTGATTTCAATCATTGGTTTCTTTAGAAAAATTATTAGAAATTCGAAAATATTAACATAAATAGTTGCTCTGGCTATGTGATTGGAGATGTTATTTTAACAGTAGATAGATTTTACATGATCTTATAAAATAAAAAAAATGACTAGACTATATTTCTTAATATATATTTAAAAACTAAATTAATCTGTATTGAAAAATTAAATAAAATAAATTATTAATATCAATTCTCTAATGAAGAACTATTCATAAAAGAATTTCATTTGCTAATTTCTACTATAATAAAGAAAACAATAATTCAATTGAATCATGCATAATTATTAGAATTTTAAAATGATAACTCAGAAAACTCATTTTGTTGATGTTTCCTGCTCGGAAATTACATCTTATAGATTGATATTATGGAAATTCTTATTTGTCGAATATTGAATATTATCTATTTAAAAAACTAGAAAAAAAAATTTGTTTTTTAAATTTTTCTTTAAAAGATTTTCTTTATATCTATTATTTATCCTAGATTTGTTGGGCTATGTGTTTTTTTTTTATTCGTATTATTTAATTCAAATTTATTCAAATATTCATCTTTTGTTTTGATGTCTTGATTTTTGTTTATCTTCTTCTCGATCATTTATCTAATTTTATCCGACAAAAAAAAATATTTTTTCATAATCCACATGTTGAATTATTCCATAAGACATCAAACAAATGAACCAACACATCAATGTTTTATAATCATATAAAACAGATAAGAAAAATATATTTTTATAATATAATATAATAGCGGCCTCTAGATATATATTAACATTAACGAATGGATAAAATGAAGAACCATTAAAAATAGAAATCAAAAAAGAAATTTGTTAAAATAATATATATTTTTTTTTTTCTTGCAATATATTTTTTAGTATGCAAACAAAACAAAAT
>JAJEKB010000075.1:11948-38980 GCA_022393335.1 Macrotrachela quadricornifera | reverse complement strand
TTTTTAGTAATCACATAGAGAATGACGAATTTTAAACAATCATTTTTCTCCCAACCCCATGTTTATTTGTTTCGTTTTTTTCGTCATTAATATATACAGGTGATATAATTATTTGTACTCGTAATTTTTCGTTTATATTTAATAATTATTAGCTAGAGGTCTCTAGTAGTCGAGATGTTATTTTTGTTTTTTATTTATAGTTTGCTATAAGATTAACCAATATAAATTATAATGGTCGATCGTATCGTCTTGACGAAATCAACATCCCAGGTAAATTTTGTACTTTTGATGATTCTTATAAAATTTTATTAAAATTTAAAGATGTTAATTTTTCTACGAAGAAAATAATATTGAGATTCGATAATGATTCAATATTCTTGTCAAATTTTGATGTATTTGAATTAATTTTATATAGCTATTGATCTTTTTTTATTAATATGAATTAATTAATTTTTTGCACTTAATAACTTATTATTTTTCATATATATATTCTTTTAGCAAATTGTACTACTGTTCAAGTAATCTTTATGTTTATCAATCATCAAAATGGTTATAGAATATTTTGTCATAAAGAATGTCCTGCAACCCGACCTGAAGAGTGGATCGGAATGCAGATTTACCAAATCGACTTGATCAAGCAGTTATGTACATTCTTATAATTTATAATTATTCTAGGCATTTTAAATTATTTTTTATTTACAGATATTAATATAAAAAATTGTTTAATTATATCTTAACAAACTTAACATATTTGAGCATAGCTGATATTTATAAAAAGGAAGATTGTGTCAAATATTTATTATAAATTACGTAACTAAAAGTGATCAAACACATGAGATGATATAAAGTTTATTTGAAAGATGACACTATATTGTCATGATGACGTATATATATATTTAAATTATTATGTTTTATTTTGATATTATTCATTACTGTAGTATCGTTACTTAAAAATGAAAATATGCTCTATTGGTAAAAGAATTTTAAAGTAAAGAAGCTGCTCACTGACTAGTAAATTACTTGATTCAATCATTTTCTTATGCAATTTCACATATTTTTATGAAATAAAAGTCTGAAAATATACTATAACCGAACAACTTTGTCGGATATCTCATACTATCAGACAGATCTCGCAAAAATAACAGAGTGTATTCCCTAATAATTGGTTGTAAGTAATATTTTGAAATTTTATATTACCTCTACGAGACATATTTTATTATTGTCTTTTCATTTTCGACATCTTGGTTCCTTTATGTAAGAATCAAATATACAATGTTATACGTGCGGCACATTAGTCACATACTTAGAATTATGAAATGAATTTTTTCTATAGAAAAAAACGCTCTACTGTACTTACTAGAGAAATAGTGTATGTAATTTTAACATTTGGATCAGAAATGAAAATTATTTGTTGTGCAATATAATAGAATCATTTTTTTTTGTATTATACATTTTATCTAATGTGTTTATTGAGGTTTTTATTTTATAATTTTTTTAGATTAAAATATTTTTAAAAAAATGTCGTTTTCATACATAAGACTTCGATTAAAACGACCATTAATTAATATGTCATCATTTGTAAGAACATATCGTCAAGCACAACGATCTACTGGACCTAAATGTAAGTTTAAATACAAATAAATACTAGATAATAAATTATTAATTTAATTTTTAGCTCAAGAAGGAGAATTTCGTATATTACAACTAACACCTGCAAAAGGGAATCGATCAGGTCCAGCTAAAAAACGTGTTAAACCACAATATAAAGAAGTTTGTTTATTAAAATAAATATAAAAATAAATAAAATAAATAATTTAATTAGGTTTTACCACCTCGTTATTTACGTATGTCAACTGATCAAGATTGGACAAATATTTGGCCAACAGCTACAACATTTAAACAAAGTGTGGTACCATTACCTATAACTCAGGGTTATGTTGCTTCAGATAAAGAAAACAAAGGTTTACCACTTGAAAAATATGCTAATGCTGAACTTATGAAAATTCCAAATTTTTTTCATTTAACACCTAATCATATAAAAAAACATTGTGCTGCAATAAAACGTAAGTGTTTTTTTTCTTTATTTTTAATTATATTTGGAAATATACTGTAATTTTTATTCTATTAGAATATTGTACATCATGGCCAGAAGAATTAAATTCAGATGAAGCATGTGAATATTATTTACCTATAGAAATAACTACACATGATTATCTTAATTCAACACCATCTATACGAGATTCTCGAGCTCGTGTTGTTAAATTTCATGTATTTATTATATAAGAATTGATTATTGAATTTTCTCTATTAAATCCTATTTTGGTTTTTTTTCTTTTTTAGTTTAAATTAACACAACTTGAATTTGATGAACATGCTCGAGATAAATTTGTACGTTTAGCTGGACAAAAATACAATCCAAATACGGATGAACTTACTTTAATTGCTGATAAGTATGATAATGTTTTATTTTAGTGAGAAAAAACAAAGATCTTATCAAAAGGTACATTCATTCAAGTGATTTTAATTCATATGTAATAAAATACTCATTTTCAAGAATCAACAATGTATTTATTCTCTAACGTTGTTAATTACATATTGATGAGATTAAACTCTTCTCATGAATTGTCCTAGTAGTCCAGAATTCTATGAATAAATCTTTATTTAGATGTCCGTATCGAAAACAGAATTATGATTATGCTCAATATTTATTAACAGCATTGTATTTTGAATCTTGGGTAAAAAATTTTTTTTGCTTATACATTAAATATAATTCTTTTTCTTCTAATAGAAAACTGAGAATTGGGAACAAGATCGGACACAAAATGATTGGCAACGATATTATTGGGATGAAAGTCCATCACGTACTCGATTACTCGATATACTCAAAGCTTCTGAGGTCTTTAATAATTTATTTTATTAAATTTTCTCTCTACTTAAAGATAATTTTTACTTTTTTTTTTTGTAGAAAGATTCATCTTCAACGGATTCAAATTCTCTTCTTGAACATAATAAAAAACTTATTGAACGATATCGTAGAAGTATAACTCGTATTCAAGATGAAGGCATAGAAAATGAATTAAAAAATTTAAAAGATTATAAAAATGATGTACTCATGTTATACAATTTAAAATTATAATCATATATGATAATATATCTAGTCGATAGTATACGTTTCTGTTTTTTTTTAGATTATTTTATCTATGTCATCATCTAATATCGATAAATTAGTGCCAACACAACATGGTTGGCATGTTGATTTTGATAAACAATTTGATCCAAAATGGAAACCATTTTCAAGACCACGACTCAGACAATTAGTGGAATATGTACCTCTATTTATGCGGTTTGTTCTATAAATTTGAATGAATAAAAGAAAAGTATATATATATTGTTTTGGAATTACATAGATATCTTCGTGTATGGTACAAATTAAAACGCGCGAAACGAAGAGCACATATGGATTTTGTTAATCCAATACCACTTCAACAAATTTATGGTAAAAATATTGTTTTCTCTTGAATTCGATCAAACGTAAAAATATTGATAACTAAAACGAAAACTTTTGCATATTTTCTTATTGAATAAAATACTAGAGAATCGCTCTTATTTCTAGTGAACAATACATTCGATCCATCCGAAATTTGTTTTATTGTTAATACTCGAATGTGTTGCGAGTATTTAGTTATTTTTTGTTTCAAAATAAGATATATCATTGACTTTTATCAAGATTTAAAATGACAGGTCTACACAACAGCAAGATGCATCTCTGAGGATGCTCTCATAAAAGGAAGCATGCACAAATTTTTCGTCTATAACAACTAAGACTCTACTCATCAAGTCCTATGCGTTGTGACAACAAAATTTTTGATAAATTGTTCTTCCAAACGTCTCAAAAAGAGAAGAAAGATCTCTCTATGGCAACTAGTGTACGTTTTCTTTTCCTAGTTTTACTTTCGATCGACGAAGAAATTGTCAATAAGTCTATCTATTCAGAAATGTTTTGTTTTTTTGGAAGGACTAATAACTAGTTTTGTTTAATAGGTGCACCTCTTGGTGGTCTGGGTTGCGGAACAATTGGTCGCGGTTTTAAAGGAGAATTCTGTCGTTATCAACTTGTGCCTGGTCTTTATGAATTCTCTACTGTTGAAGCAAATACAGTTAGTTTAAACTTTTATTTTACAATATTTTTAATTAAAAAAAAATTTGATTAGTTTACTGTTTGTATTCGTCGTCGACATCTAACAACATATTGTCAAGTATTAACAACACATCGATTTCGAAAAGCAGGATTTCGATCATGGAATGGTGCATTTCCAAAAGAAAATGGTCATTATCATGCTTTATATCCACAATCATGGACAACTTATGATTTACCTGGTCAAAATATTCGATTGTTATGTAAACAACTTTCACCTATTATACCACATGAGTATCAAGTATTAATAATAAATTTGTAAAAATATTTTCTTAAAATATTTCTTATTAAGGATTCATCTCTTCCAGTTGCTTCTTTTCTTTGGTATATTGAAAATTTAAATGATGAACCAGTTGAAGTTAGTATAATGTTTACATGGCAAGCTGGTTCAGGTTAATATTTTTCTCATTTAAATATTAATATATATTTTTTTCTTATAGCTTCTGATGAATTTTTATGTCAAAATGTATCTCATGAAACCGTAGATGTTTCTAATGATGATATATCAGCTACTGGTGTATCAATAAAACAAACATTACGTGATATGAAACTTGAATATTGTGTTATGGGAAAAAAAGAAGTACATATGATTTTAATTATATAAATTTAATTTGAAATTTTTTTTTTGTTTTAGTCAGATAATATAGTTACTACACGAACTAATTTTTGTACTGATTCAGATATTGATGGACAAAATGTTTGGCTTGATTTAATAGATGATGGTCAATTAACAGATAAACAATCAAAAATGGCAAGATTAACGAGTTTAAATACAGCTAGTTGTGTATGTATAACAACAACAGTTGAAGCAAATTCTATTAAAACATCAGAATTTGCACTTACTTGGCATATGCCAGAAGTTAAATTTGGTCTTGGACAAAAAGTTTATTCAAAGTTTATAATTTATTTGTTATCTTTTTTATTTTATTAAATATTATTTATTTAGATGGTATACAAAATGGTTTGATAAGTCAACATTGAATGGAACAGTTCTTTGTCTTCATACATTAAATAATCGAGTAAAATGGGAAGAAGCAATTGCTAAATGGCAAGAACCAATTTTAAATGATTCGTAAAAGAAAAAAATTCTTATCGATATAAACTTTAATTATTTTTGCTTTAATAGATCGTTACCGGATTGGTATAAAAGTGCATTATTTAATGAAACATATTTTATAGCTGATGGTGGTTCAATTTGGCTTGATGTTAGTGAAGATACAACATTACCTGAACATGTTAGAAAATGGGGTCGATTTGGATATTTAGAAGGTTAGTTTTATTTTTTATTTTTTATTGAATAGTTTTATTTTTATGATAAAATAAATATTTAGGTCATGAATATCGAATGGTAAATACATATGATGTTCATTTTTATGCTTCATTTGCTTTGATACAATTATGGCCACAATTAGAATTAAGTATTCAATATGATTTTGGTAAAAAAAGAACAAATAATTAAATTTTAGTTTATTTAATAAAATAAATATTTTATTATTTAAGCGACTTCAATAACTTATGAAAAACTTGAATCACGTATTTATTTATTTCATGGACATTCAGCTCAATGGAAAACATTACATTCTGTTCCACATGATCTTGGTGATCCAGGTAAATTAAAAAAAACCTAAAATTTTTATTTTTTATTTTTTTCTTAAAATATAAAAAAAATTCTTTTGAATAGATGAAGAACCTTGGTTATTAATTAATGCTTATATTGCACATGATACAGCAGATTGGAAAGATTTAGGTTCAAAATATTTATTACAAATCTATCGAGATTTTGTTTATACACAAAATAAACAATTTCTTATTGATGTATGGCCAACAGTAAAAGTAAAAATAAATAAAATTTATTAATCTATTTTATTTTATGTTATTTTTCTATAGTTTGTTACAGATCGTCTGAAAAAACATGATACTGATGGAGATGGTCTAGTAGATAATGGTGGATTTGCTGATCAAACATATGATGCATGGACAGTTGTTGGTGCTAGGTATTTTAATTATAAATTTTAATAACTATATATATATATGTCTTATTCTTAGCGCATATTGTGGAGGTTTACATATAGCAGCACTTCGTGCTTGTGTTCAAATGGCTCAGATAATGGATGATAAAAATGCTTTAGATGAATATCAAGTATGGCTTGAATTAGCTAAAAAATCTTATTCGGAAAAATTATGGAACGGTTAGTTTATTTACTTATAAGAGATAATGATAAGCAAAAATGTAATATGCTATACTTTCTTGGAATGAGTATGAGATTGTTGTTTACATTAATATTCTTTTCAAATACAAGAATTCAATTGAGAATAAATAATTTTATTTTAGGTAAATATTATAATTATGATTCGAGTATATCACTTCATCATGATAGTATAATGTCTGATCAATTAGCTGGATTTTGGTATTTACGTTTATCTGGTCATAAATATGAAGTAAATAGATTGACAAAAAAAAACAGTTAAGATTGTTTGTTTATTTTTTTTTAGGATTTTGAAAAAGATCGAGTTGATAGTATACTTAATACGATATTTAAAACGAATGTAATGGCATTTGCTGATGGAAAATTAGGTGCTGTTAATGGAATGACTAAATCAGGACGTTTAGAAATTGTTAGTTTACAATCAGAAGAAATATGGACTGGTGTTACATATGGTTTATCATCAACAATGATTATGGAAGTAAAGTTTTATTATATTATTTTTCTACTTATTATTGATTTTGTTTTGTTAGAATTTCGAACACGAAGCATTTCTTACATCTGAAGGTATTTATAATACATGTTTTAACATAGCTGGTTTAGGTTTTCAAACACCTGAAGCATTAACACGTGATTCTCATTTTCGATCTGTAAGTATTTTATATTAATCATATTAAAAAACAAAATTAAATTAAATTAATTAATTAATTTTAGTGTGGATATATGCGTGCACTGAGTATTTGGGCTATACAAAAATCGATTGAATTATCACGATTAGAAGCAAATAACAATAATAGCAATTAAATTTAAATTTATTCCATTTTACATACCAAAGTTCGGTGATAAATGATTTATTGTCAATCAAAGTGTTTTTTTTTGTCTTTTATTATAGTATAGATTTGATGAGTACATAAATCACGTTTGTTTGTTTTTTTATATTTTTTTTTATCATTCCTACGCGCGATGCTGGTTAAGCTAATTGTATATTCAAGCATATTTATGTCTTTTGAGTTTGATATTTATATTATATTTATTTCGTTTTTCATGTGTATAAAAATTAAATAATCGAGCAAAATAAAAATGAATTATGACGATATGAAATTGTCTGTAATGCATATTTCATCATATTCGCTGAATCCTCTTTCATTTGATCGAAAATAAAATTATCAAAATTTGAGATGGAGACTTCCGCATATTTTCTTGCTGAAAAAAATTAAAACAAAAAAAAAACAAGTAGCTTAAATCGTATCATATTTTTATTATTGCAAAAAAATCAAAAGCTTTAAGAAATTCTTTGATTTCTTTATAATTTTTCTCGGTAAGATGTTACGCTTAAAGATAAAAGACTGCAATATGTATTAAAAAGAAAACAATTTATTTTATTTCGTATGTGTTCATCAATAATGAGTTATTACAATAACTGATAAATAAAACAATTCATTGAAGAACGCAAACAGAACTTTTAGCCACAGCTGGTCGACGTTTTATATTATTATTGAAACCAATACCTAATGAATGATGCTGCTCACGTTGTTCACAACCTATTTAGAAAACAATATTTTTTATATTAACATATTATTAAATGATACATACCACGTCTGTAAACTTCATAATTAAATTTTCCATAAGAAGGACATCCGCTGAAACATATATAAATAATAAAAAAGAGTAAACGAATTAGTAAAAATCTATTTACTTGTATAGACCAGGTTTAAGTTTAATGTGAAAATGAGCAATAACAGGTTTATGATCCGAATGTCTTACACCTGGAATGGATTTATATTGTGTACATTGAATCGGTGATGTTGATTTATCTCGATAAAGAATACGATCCTAGAAAAGAAATTAAATATATCTATCATTAAAAATCATTTATGAATTTCTCAAATAGCCAGTAATTGTTAACTAGTAGTTTGATCAATTTTACATATTAAATGTAGAACTTAAATTTCTATACATAAGATTTGTATATGTAAGATTAGATTTTATTATAGTTACCGAGGAGAAGCTTACAGACAAGTTCTGACATGGGAATATTCGGACTAATTCCAAAGTGAGGAATCGTCGATCTGAATATATTAATTAAAATAAAATTTCTACTAATAATTCTATATATGTATTTGATTTTGAATTTCTTATTAACATATCAAATTGAATAGAATCAAAAAAAGATAAACAATTTGATATTCGATTCTTACTGTATATGACGGTGTTCGTTGTTTTGCATAAATTTCATCAACTGAATTTAAATCAAATTTATATGTTGGAGGAAAATCAATGTCGGCTTCTTTGAAATCTGCATATGAATCACCTATATAAAACCAAAAAAATGAAATTAATTTTTAACTTCATTTACAAAAAAAATTTTCTTTACCAGTTTTATGTCTTACAGTGCGAAATTCATCTTTAAGTAGAATTTTACTATAACGAGATTCTTTACAATGATCTAATACTTCTTGATATGTCATATCAATTCGAAAATTCATATCACCTGCCCATAGAACACAATCACATGATTTTGTCATATCTAATAAAAAATAATATTTTTTTTAAATATCAAAAAAAGAAAATTTAAGTTAACTAGAAAATTTACCTGCACCTGTATTTCCAGCCGAATCAAGTGACGCGGTTGACTCGCTACGTTTTAAAGTTTCTGATTTCACTAAATTTGTTATATGTTTATTTGATAAAACAGTTCGTTGAACAAAGTCCTGTGGTATTTTTAATTTAGTAATTGTATGCTGAAAGTTTAATCGTCGATTAGATCGATCTTCAGGACTATCACCAGCTAAACAAAAACAAAAAAGAAAAGTATTAATACATATTATAAATTTAATTTCATAATAAATAATCGAACCTTCAAAATGTGAATTGATAATCATAAATGATGTACCAAAAAGATTAAAAGTTATAGCTATAGAAGCTTTCGTACGAAGAGGATTCATAGCTCGAAATTTAATAATATCTTCTTCTGGTTCTAATAGAAACAAAACAAAATAAATTTATTCATTTTTAAAATTATTTTTATTTTATCTTATTTTTTTTTGATACCTGTACAAAACCAAATCAAATCTCTTCGTAAAAATATACATAATGATAAAGTACCAAAATGAGCCGAATGAAATAGAACATGAGTTGGACCAATAACTTCTTGAAGTAAAATTTCCCAATCAATGCTACATCAAACAATTATATATATATATATATATTTGATAAAATATTCGATTAATTTAGATAAAAATTTTCGGTCTCCCAACATTAATATGGAAATAGTCTTTGAGTAGCATGCGAAAAGAATAGCTACAAATTCATGATTTATAATGTGAAATATATATTAGCACTATGGCAGCATGAACAAATAAAGTCATCAAAGAGCAGCAGGAATAGCACACATTTAAGCAACATTAAGTCTTTCTTTAGAATCGAAATCGTTTATTCCGACTAAGAATCACTCAGTGTATGTTTAAAGAACTATCTTTCAGAAAAATATTTTCAACTTGAAAATTCTTAACTATAGTAATTCGAATCGTCTATCCTCACATACACTTTCAAGATTTTTACATTAATGAATGATCAATAATTATACTGAAAACATAAACTAATGATATCAGTTGGTGAAACAGAAAATATTTAAAAAGTTTAAAAAAAAAATAAAGATTATTTGATTGATTCAAAGATGTTCAATTCAGATTATGAATATTAACTGTATCGGATAATACATAAAATTGAAAAAATAGATTTTACAATGGCTCCATTTTTTTAAGAAATATATTTACAAACTAGCTTTAGTAGCAAATAATATACCTTTGGGCAAAAAAAAAATAAATTGAAAGCGACATAAAAAGCAACAAAAGCTTTACTAATACAATCATTATATAATTAAACTTTTTACTTATATATGTATTTACGCATCCATTTATAATATTTTGCCTACAAAAATCAAACTTTCTTATTTAAAATTTAAATTAAATAGAAAAAAATTAGATTTTATGAAACTCACACATAGTTTTCGCACAAAACTAACAGGTGTAAATTTTAGGTCGATGTTTTTCGGTTCTCTAGAATGTACACTTCATCAACTGAGGCCAAAGATCAATGAGTATATTTTCTTAGCAGTGGTATGAATCCTTTTTTATAGTTTCTCAACAATAGAAAAAAACTGCAAAGCCTTGAGGGAACTCTAAATCATTATAGTACACGTTTGTACCTTGAAACACATAGATGTTTGTATGATAACTGTTATAATGATAGCTAATTTTCGGAAAGAATCAATACAACAGTTTTTGAATCTATTGAAATGCAGAATAGTACGTTGAGATGCATTGTGAATTTAGCAGGTGGATAGTCAAAGCAAATAAAGGTGGCCGTAAATCAACAATAGAAAGAATAAATATGATAATAAGCTATGAAAAAACGAAAGAAAAACCTAATATAATTGATAAATCAACAGCAACAAGACAGTGTCGGATAAGGGTCAATTTTTTGTGACCCAATCTGAGTTGAAAACTGTAACAAAACAAGTATAGTACAGAATGCTATTAGCAAAAAAAGATAGAGCTTTCTACCTGAAATACTAAAATAAATAAGAAAGAATATTTTTCCGATGTATCACTATCATTGAAGAGTAATTACTATTAATTAGATATTCTGTCTTTAAAATTTCTTTTTATTTTAATGAAAACTTTTAATTAGTACCTGTTTTTTGATGCAGACATTTCTTGTGTACAAATAACAATTAAATCCGAAACATAATCAATAAATGTTGGCAATAATATATCACACATATCATCAAGCATACGTTCTTTTGGTTGAGCTGTTCGACGTGCCGTCGGTGTAAAATTTTGTTCATATAATTTTTTTGCTTCACCTGTATTCCATGTAGCTACCATTACTGTTAATAAACGACCATTTGGAAAACATGAAGAAATATCATCTGTAACATTTTGTGATAATTGTTGTCCACTTCCAACGAGAAAATTTCTATTTAAAAAAGAAAAATTTTTAATTTTATTTTAAGAAATAAAAGAATAATAATTATTATACCGTTTTCGAGCATCATTTGTTGCAAGTAAGTGATTTGCATGCAGAAGTGCTTGTAGAATTGATGCACTACTTCGACGACGAGTACGAGAAGAAATACTACTCGTTGAAGCAATAGAAGAGCTTGGTTCTATTAATGGATTACTATTGACCAATGTAGCGATAGTTGAATTACTGTTGGATTCATCTGAAGTTGATGTTGGTAATAATACCGGTACACTTGATGGTCGACGACTTCTTGGCTTAATTTCGTCTGTATCGTCTGTCATTTTCTTTTTTTTCTTAAATTATTCAGTTAAATATAAGAAATATAGAAAATGAAAATTTCTTTTTATTCTTTTTCATTAAAAATTTTAGACTATTGCAAGTGCAAAAATTGATTTTGTACGTAATCTAGATACTTCATTGATTGACCTATTGAGACATTTTTATATATAAATATATTTGTTTCTATAGAAACTTGATTTTAGATGAGAGAATATACTTGAAAATATACTTATACGTTTTTAAATAATCTTATATCATGAAAGAAAATATTTCATTATGAAATATATGAGATTAAATTAATTTATTATTAATGTTAATCAATGCCATCTATCGATCTTTTCATTAATAATGAATAAAAAAAACATATCTTTAAACTACTACTGATTGATAGGATAAATTAAGATTATTTTTATTCTTTTTTTTTATAAGAGAAAAATAATTTATTTGACTAAAACGAACTAAACAATACAACATATATAGATGTATATACATATGAACAGAATATTACGGTGCTAATTTTAATTCAATACAATCCCATGAAATGCCTGATTTCCAATTTCCCTCATGCCAATTACGTATTGCCATTAAAACTGTTGAAAGTTCATAAATTATAATTTGACCTATATGAGCTAAAAACCAATGATTACCATTTTCTAATACATAATTTTGAAAATCATGTTCAGATATTTTCTTAATTAACATTTTTCCATGTGATGGTACAACAATAAATTCTGTTTCTCCCCACATTTGAATACCATGTTGATCACCTTTCATTCGCCAAATAACGTCATATTTTCCAGGCATAATATCATGTTCAAAACGGCCAGTTATTTCAAGCCAACATACACTTCGTAAATAAATAATACGACCTGTTAAACTATCTACATCAGATTGTTCAATAAGAAAATTATGACCACGATGAATAACATCTGTATTAACAGCTGCTGTTCGTTTTCGATCAATTAAATACAAATAGATTAATTTCATAAATGGAATTTGTAAATTATTTTTTGGTTTTTCATATTGAAAATATTGTATATTATTTAAAAAATCTTCTTTTGATATATACATTTTTGCTCGACGTCGTTCAATAGCTTCATCATTATAATGTGTAGCTGAATTGATTATAAGAAGATCAAGTTCACTATCATTTCTAACATGAGTGAGACCCGATGGACGAGTTTCATCATTTGTTTGAATATTTTCAGGTATTTGAAATAAATCATATGTATAAAGTTGAGCAATTGATGGAGAAAATCGATTACGTATAACATGAATCCAAAAAATATCATCGTTAATAAATGTATGAAACATTCGACAAGTTTGACTCAATGAAATAATATCATGTAGATTTAAATAATCAGTAATCATTTGTAGGATTTCCAGTGGAAGATTAGAAATCCAACATATTTTTGATGTATTATTTTCAGATGTATCATCAGATGAATGTAAAAGCCAAGACATAAATGTCTGAAAATTTTTTCGAATAGATTTTGTTGCCATTTTAATCTATAAATATTTTTCTATTAAATGACATACAATAAATATGTTTAATTGTTTTTTCTTTTATTCAATTTATTCTATTTAATTAGATGACAATAAGGAAATAATAAAAAAGATGGAACAGCAGATAAAGGCATACACAAACACACTGTTATTCTTGAAATTTGTCAGAATTTAAATATACGTATCTTTCTACATTCAGTATCTCATTTTGTTTTTTGTTTTTTTTGTTCAATACAATCCTGAGAAACAAGAAGATCAAACTGATAAATACATACGCACACACAAGCCTACGCAAAGAAAAAAGAATTTTGTTTTTGTTGTATCACAACTAAGAAACACTGAATATTATTATTACGAGTATATATGATAATGATAAATGACTATCGTTGATAATATAAATATAAAAATGCATCCTCATTAAGATTTAATTTCTCTAGTATAGGACGCTTGTAAGATGGTAATGTATTTTTGATCATAAGACGACATTTTTCTTTGAGTAAAAATGGGTTACGTGCACGCCATGATAGATACATATCAATAGGTTGCATTCGTTGAACATGTTCACATTCGAGTAATTTTAATATAACAGTATTGTTTGTTAGAATAAGATGACCCATTAGAACAAGATTTTCATAAAAACGAATGATATATTCATATATTTGATTAACTCCTTCACCTAAAATATAATTATTTTCAATTTATCTTTAAATATATACATGTTTTTTTCTTTATGTATTCTTACCTGCACTTTCAACGTTATTATAAATAGCACGAAAATAAGAATCTAATAAATCTAAATACTTCGTAAAATCAATTGTTTCATGATATTTAAGTATAGCAAAAAGAAGTGATGTACGTAAATAAAGAATTTGAATTCGATCATCATTAATAGTCATGAATTGTGCTTGTAAAATATATAAAAATCGTTTAAGTAAATCACCAATATCATACATTTTTAATTTTGATGATGGAATAGCATCAAGTATAGTTTCTAATACATCAAATGCTTTATCAGATTGAATTTTATTTTTTAACATAAGATTATTTAATACAGTAAACATAAAATCACTATTAAGTTCTTCCCATACATTAGGTACAAAGATTTGTAATGCATCTATTTGATCATTAATAAGACATTGTCGAAGTATATCGCCTTTCTTTTGTAATAATAATGAATCATCATAACCCGAAGTTGATTTTATTTTTTTAAGTTTATCAACAAAAACTTTTAAAACACGTGCACGATTAAGTCGAATAGCATCTTGTAATGGAGATTTTTCAAAATCATTATTTTCTGTTAGTATATCACTTCCATGTTCAACAAGTTCAATAGCAAGATCTTCGAAACCATATTTGACTGCAAGTGAAAGTGCGCTATCACCATAGGTTACATTAGCACGTGCTAAACGTTGATTGGTACGTGCAGCCGATAAGTTAATCTCTCGTTTGAGATGAATATCAGCTCCATGATTTAATAAATAGCGAACTATTTCAAGATGACCTTTATGGCTAAAGAAAAACAATTGAAAATTTTTACATCAATCTGATATTTTTTTTCAAAATTATAATTAAACATATGTATAATATTTGAAAGATTTACCTAGCAATACATAGTGGATAATCATTATTGAATGGTTCATTGACATTAACATGTTTTTCTTCAATACATCTCTTTACAATTTCTAATTGATTATATTTGCATGCATTATAGAATAATTCCGTAAGATTGTCAGTTGAATTAATTGCATCATCAATAGATAAACCGAAAAAGAAGGATTGTTCAATCGAAGGTTCTTGTGCTTTTGTTGTTTCATTAGCATTTGTTTCTTCTCTAGGTGAAGTTGTTGCAGCTGTTGATGACTGGTCCATGTCGTCAACTTTGATATTATCATTTTGTTTCGATGATGTTGTTTTTTCTTTTATATGTATATCACTATCGTTATTAGTAGTTGTCATCACTGTCTTATTCGCTGTTGATCGAATGGTTAAATGAGAAAGAGAAAGAACAGAAAAGAGAAAAAGATTATCTTTGTCGATGATCAGGTGTGTAATATTGTCGATAGTTGAAATGAAGTAATAGATGAAAAAAGCGGAGAAGAATGAGTAAGACGTGTTAGTAGCCAAATAGAAGAGTAACACTTATCAATCATCTATAAATAAAAAAAAGCAACAAAGAGAAGAAAAAAAAATAAGAGAAAGACCCATGACTAATTCCATAATGTAGGATTGGTCGATGATATATTATAATAAAAGAGAGGAAAAAAAATACGAGGTTCGTAAATGCACGCCTGTAGTAATAATAGAGAAAAGAATCGTCATTCTTTCTCTGTCGTATTCTTTGCACAGACGTCGTCGTACATATGTACACTTAAAACAGCTGTACGCTCAAGAAAAGAAAAATTCTTAGTGATACAAAGAGGGCGTACTAAGATGTACAAACATATAGATATGCAATGATTATTTATTCAGATAAAGACGCTCGTTTATTAGTTCAATGAAACAAATCGAATGCATAAGAAGCCAAAAAATAGCGTCTATATTTTATATAAAATTCTTACATACGTAATGTTTTCAAATAAAAAAAAAAACTTCTATTTCCATGCTATGTACATAATTAGGATTAAAATCCTTGTGAAATACACATACATGAAGGACAAATGACGTGCATTTCATGATCATTATGTTGATGTCTTTTATTATAAAAACAATAATTATCAATTGCTGAATTGCAATTAAAATGTATTTTTAGTGTTTTTTTTTCAATGATCAACTAGATTTTGATCAATTCAAGAGGTTAACATCAATTTTATCTGTATATGCATTGCCATTAGGTAAATATAAGCTACTAATTATGATACAAAAAAAAACAGAATAGTAGTAAACATAATAATCAAAGAAATCTATAAAATTCACATTTTTTAATTACTATTAAATAATATTACTGAACTGAAATATTTTTTCATTGTATTTAATATGTCTATTTTATATCTTGTTCATACTATGAAGTTTCAGTCGTCTTTTTCTCTTCACTTAATTATAAATGTGTATATGTAAGTCTAGCAATTATTGCTATCAAGTGTATAATAAGCATGAAAATAAGACTATAGATGATTGTATGACAAATCATTCCTGTTTAGTGACCGATCGGCTATATTGATGAATGTTCTTTTACAACACAAGTATATAATTAAATAACAAAAACATTCTCGTTTACTCGAAGGATGATTATATATTTCTTTTTTTTTTTTTGTTTACAATAAAACAAGGAATTTAATGAAATATGAAAAAATGTACTCTGTAGATTAACTAATATACAGAATAAACTAGACTAGAAAGACAAAAAAATTAATAGAAAGACAGCTGTTATTTTAGTGAAAAGGAAAATTTGAGGAATAATATATTGGTGCATTTGATAATATATTCGATAAGTTCACTTCAAAAACAAAATATTAATAATACAAGGCAAAGATCTATATCTATTGGTCCACTTCATCGACACCGGATTCAATAGAATCACCTATGTATACACTTTCATGTTTAGCTAAAATTCGAAGTAATGGTCGAAGTTTAAGCCACCATTGTTCAAGTGGCATGCGATGTCTAAATAAAATAAATTCAACAAAACAATAACAATCAGAATATATCTATTAATTTTACTCAGTGTCTGTTTTTGTCTTAAGAACTTCAACAGGTGTAAATTCATTTTGCCGTTTAATCAAACCTAAAACAACAGCACTTTCTGGTCTATCACAAACAACTTTTCCTTCATCGGTTGCGGCTTTTTCAATTATTGATACTGCATATTTAACTGCTTTACATCCTAATTTTGTACCAAATGCTCGATCAAATGGTGTTGGTAAACCTCCCTAATTATACAAAAAAATTTTTGGTGTAAAAAAGAACAATTATAAACTCAAATAAATCTTTTATACTTGTTGCATATGACCAAGAACATTACTTCGTGCACTAAATACACCTTTACCTTCTTCTTGTAATAATTTTGTAATAAAATCAGTTGAATAATGTTCATTAGCCATTTCATTTCGAAGTAATAAACCACGTTTTAAATGTCCTTCCATTTTTTTACGTAAATGATCAACATCATCAATTAAGTCTTTTATTGTAAATGGTTCTTCATATATATATGCTTGATCAGCACCAGCAGCAAGTGCAGCCATTGTAGCTAAATAACCACAATAACCACCCATAGTTTCAATAACAAATATACGTCGTTTAGAACCTTGAGCTGATTGTTTAATTTTGTCACAAATCTTAATTTTTAAAGTTAAATTTCTTTTATATATTCAAATTATTTTTAATTACACACTTTAACAATTTCATTCAATGCAGTATCAGCACCAATACTAAATTCAGTACCAGGTACATTATTTGAAATAGTAGCTGGTATACAAATAAGTGGAATTTTAAATTGTGGATATGTTTTTCTTGCTTCATACATTTGAAGAACTGATGAGTAAGCCTAGAAGAAAAAAAAATATTTTTATTAAATAAATTTTTTTTTGATTAATTTTTATTTACTTCATATCCACCAATAATTAATAATGCATGAAAATTATGTTCACGAATTTTTTCTGCTACTTTCGATAAACCAACTTTACTCGCACTCGTTCTAAATTACAATAACAAATAGAAATTTTTTTTTCTCTTTTTCAGATATATTCTATTTACTTTTGGCAACCAAGCAATGAACCTCCAACACTACTCCAACCATTAACTGCCATCCAATCTAAGTTTTTAACCTAGAAATGAAAGAAAAAAGTTTTTCTTTTTGAAATTTCCAAATAAATAATTTCTCATACTTGATTACTAACTAAACCTTCAAATCCATCAAATACTGCAAACATATTATGTCCTTCACACAGACCATAACGAATAATTGAACGAACAGCTGCATTAATACCACATGCAGGTGCACCAATATTTAACACAGCCAAATTGAATGAATGCTAAAGAAAAATAAATAAATAATTAAATTTCTAATTCAACTCAAATGTTAAAACTTTCATATTAATCAATACATATATCTTCTTCTTTCACATATCATCATATCTCGATAGAATTTCTTATTATTAGATAGGAATGTATCGAACAGAATAAAAATATGCAAGAATGCAGTACATACCATCAAAAAAATAGATCGGTCAGAATAGCATACACATGGACAAAGGAAGAAAGAATAAACAATAGAAATAGAGTTGTATTATGGTCATGGCAATTACAAATTCCAAACTAATACAATTTAGTATACTCAATAACAGATGATATTTTAATTTTCAATCGAAATATGCATTTAAATTTTTATAGACTATGATACACTCATAAAAAATGATAGAAACATAATTAAAGTGTCTGTCATTCGCATATTTTTATGACGTTATAATGAACAATTTTTCATCATAGAGCATATTAACACATTTAATCTCACAGGAATTACATTGATATTGGTTTTTTTTCTAATAAAGATATTTTATAATTAATTATCAAATTAAATACTACTTAAAATCAAATATGTAATCGTATTCGAAATAATATGAACGAAAACTACACACCTGTTTGCTAGAAAATAATTTTGGTCTTAATTTACTTAGACGTATATATATTTCAAGATTTCCTTTGAAACTTCTACCACGTAATTCTTGTGCATCTTTAAATCGTTTTGTTTTCATAGCTTCAGCAACAGCCAAAGTTTTTTCTACACAATGCATTAATGGTACACGAACCGTTCGATTACCACTAAGAGCAATAACAACTGGTTGTGATGTTGGAGTTGCTTCCATTAATGCAAGAACTGCTTCTGTACCCATTCGTGTACCCTAAATTAAAAAAAGAAAACAATAAAAATATTTATAAAATAAGTTTTTTTCCTTTTTTTAACATACAAGAATTCGATCAAATGCTGATGGACAACCACCACGTTGTACATGCCCAAGAATAGTTACTCGTGTATCATATTTTAAACGAGTTGAAATAAGCTTATATAGTAAAATATTTTATTAATTGATAATAATAATAAAAAAGAAATTTTACCTCACGAACAGCATCACTAGTTATTGCTTTACCTTCCGAATCTATTGCACCTTCAGCAAGAACAATTATATTTAAACGTTGACCCATGTCTCTTGTCTAATAATAGATAATTCATAATATTAAAAAAAATATTACATAAAAACTTACATTTTTAAGTTTAGTACATAATTGATCTTCCCATCCAGGTTCAGGTGGTGATTCAGGAATAAATACCCAATCTGCATCAGATCCAAGAGCAGTAACTAATGCTAAATAACCACAATGACGACCCATTACTTCAAGAACAAAGCAACGTTGATGACTAATATATAATAAAAATAATATTCATTTATAAAAATCAATTGAATAATAATTCAATAATATATTTACCTTGAAGCTGTTGTTGTAATACAATCAATAGCTTCCATAACACGATGTAAAGCTGAATCAGCTCCAATTGTCATATCTGTACCACAAAAATCATTATCAATTGATCCAACAAGACCAACAATATTTAAATGTTTATAGTTATCGGCATTTTCTTGTGTAATTTCCTCTTAAAAAAAAACAATATTTCATACAATTTTTTTTTTAAATAAAAATTATTTCATATATATTTATATACTTGTATCAACAAGTTCTTTTAAAAGACTATCCCATTCTTTACGAAATAAATTTGCACCAGTTAATGATCCATCACCGCCAATACATACAATATTATTAATGCCATGATCAATTAAATTCTTTGCAGCACGTAATCGACCAGGTCTTTCACGAAATTCTTTGCAACGGGCACTACCAATAATTGTTCCACCCTAGAAATTATTAAAAAAAATCTTTTCTCTTTTTTTACTAATAGAAAAAAAAACTTTACTTACATCATCAAGAATTCCAGAAACTGATGCCCATGTTGCTTGACGAATACTATTACCACCATCAACTAGACCTTGATAACCCTATTCATTAGAAAAAGAAAAAGCTATATATTAATAAATTTAATTATTTCAAATATATAAACCTCATGTATAAAATAAACTTTACAGCCAAGATAAATACCCATACGAACAATTGCACGAACAGCTGGATTCATTCCTAAAATAAATTTTATATTCAATTATATTTTTACAAATTAAAATCATATATATATATATACCTTGTGCATCTCCACCACTTGTAAATATACCCATAGCACGATCTGGATATTGATCTTTTGCAAGAATATGAAGATCTTTTTCAAAACCCTCAGTAAATGCAATTGAACCACGAAATTGATTGAATGGAGAATTAACTAGTTGTATTGGAGTCGCATTACTTGTGGATAATTCTGATCGAAGTTCAGGAACTTTATCATCCTGTATAGAAGTAGATAGAGATAAGACTTCTGGTCGTTTTATGTATCGATATGAACGATAAAGAATAGCAAATAGATGAATGAGAAAAAATAACATAACAGAAATAAAAAATTGAAAAATAAAAATTATGATACTCAATAACAATGTTTATCTACCTGTACGTCTTTTATTAATTGATATTTACTATCATTTTGTCTGTGTTCAACGGACCGATTCAAATTTTCTATTACTTCTTTCTGTTCTATTGCATGAATATGTGAAGAAATATTCATATTTTCTTTTATATTACTTGTATCATTACCCATAATTAATTAAATCATATCATATAGATGGCAGATAAGAATAAAAAAAGGATTATTACTCATTGCGAATTAATTATATAAGAAAAGAAAAAAAAAATGATAATGTAAATAAAATGTGAGTTACTAAGGAAAGTAAAAAATTAATTAGTTATTATACTATATTTTTTAAAATTTATAAATCAATAAAAATACACACACAAGCATAAATATTTCAGCTATAATAGATATCACTTACACCTTTTGATTCATTGTCAGTACTACGCTGGAAAAATTATTATAAATTCAATTTGATTATATTCTTTTGTTTTTTAGAGAAAAGGTTTAAATTAAATCTCAAATGATTTTATTAATAATTAATAGCTTGTCTACAGATAATGCACTCATCCATGCTTTTAATCTTCCCTCTGTTATAACTTATTAAATTAATTTGACAAAGTTGAAACTTACACTGTAACAAGATATGTGAAAGTTAGTTTCACTAAAATTTCCATTTCATTCGGTCAGACTATAACATTTGTTCATTCAAAAGAAAAATATTTTTGTTTATGATACAAAAACAACAGATCTGACTAGTGAGAGGAAACATTTTTTTTTGGAAATTTCTTCCTACAAACAGTTATCACCAAAATATTACGATAATACATTTATCGATAAATTTTTAGATCTATAAAAAAAGCACATTTTTTTTAGAGTTTTGTTAACAGTAGAAAGTGATTTATTAATGCTAAACAGCAGTTCAATCTTCGATGATTATTTAATGGCAGGAGTTATCAGGATTTGAGAGTGAGAGCGAGAGAGCAGCAGACGAGTGCACGAAAATCTTGATACAGTTAATAAATTCCGATAACTGCTGTTATTGAATAAAAATCGATTTTGAAATATTTGAAAAATGATGGCGTATAACCAACAAGATCCTAACTATTTTCTTACTCGTTCAACGGCTTCCAATTCTCCTGGTGTCTCTTCATCAGCTGGTTGACCAGGTGGTGGTCGATCAACAATTTCTTTTCCTACTTGTGCCATATTAATAAACTGCAAAATTTTCAATCTTAAAAAAGAACAAAAGACAAATTAGATTCATGCATTCTAGTCAAAAATTGATAAATGATCATTTTATAATAATAATAATAATAAAACAGAAAAGAAAAATTTAAATTATATGAAAGATCATTGTTTATTATATAAAGCTAATCTAAATATTTGCTTTTAGCAAGAAGACTTTATTTTTCTTCTTCTTCACTGCATTGGTGAATTTTTTAATGGTACAAGAATTTTTGATTCCATTTTACGAATTAATGGTACTGTATATTCAACACTAAGAAAAAAGAAAAACAAAACGAAAAGATATTTTTTATTAATAAAATTAATAAATTATATGTATATACTTTTCTGACCAACCAGGTTTAGCCCATGCATTTGTACGCATTTGTTTTCTATGTTGAAAATTTTTATATGACCACATATGATGAACATTATAAAGTTCACCAATTTGTGAAAAAACACCAAGTACTTTTGCATCTGGTCGATATTGTACACCTTTATGCCATAAATTTCCCCATTCAATTAATGTACCTGGCTTAAGCCAATATGAACGCATTTCATATATACTTGGATTTGATTGATCGTCCGATTTTGGACGAGGTTGGGGAATTCCTACAAAACTAATTTAAATGTCTTTCTTTTTATAAAAAAAAAAGCATAAATATCAAACCAAAATAAGAAAATGAAAGACAAATTTGATTTGAACGTTTTATAATATGTTCATTTAATTTATTATCATTTAAATTTAATTTTGAAGGATCAAGAAATTCATCCAATTGAGGAAAACTCTTGTACATCCATATATGTACATATTGATTTTGTACATTACCAATATGTACTTTCCATGAACCGGTATGAACAAGACCTGTTGAAGAATATTTATCTAATAATTGTGATGTATAATCATAATAAATCGACTCATAATCAGTCTATAACAGAAAAAAAAACCTAAAAATCAGTTATTTATATGTAATAATATTGACAAATATTGTACTTTGCACTTTGTTAGTATACGTGTGTACGTAAAGTACACATTTTTATTCTGTTTCTTTAATAATGTACCTAAGGTCTATTTGTATAGAAGATAAAATTTTAAGTTAAACGAAATTCAAATAGTGAAAAATATTAAACAAATAATAACAAGTGAAAATAATGTTTTTATTAAAAATAAATAGTTTCTGTTATTTTAATGTTATCTCTATGTATATTATGGGTACATTGTTTTTTTTTTCCTCCGGTAATTGAAGATGTCAAGTTATAAAACAATTTATTTGTTTCTAAAAGGGTTATAAATGTTGTATTTTACATTTTATTATGAGGATGAAGACAGACATTTGTACACTAAATTAAAGTGAAAAATAACATAAAAGATTTTCGAAATTGAGAAAATCAAATCTTTAGATAATTTGTCAAAATTCTTCAATTTGAGTTTTTTCAATTAGAAGAAGTCTCTTTTATGATAATAACTGAATTTGATAAAATTCGAGTAAATACTAGATAAGAGGCCTTCTATCACAAAAAAAATCGATTTAAAAAATATCAATAAATCAATCCTAGATTTATATTTTCAAAGTTTATGAAAAAAAAAAGTTGTTATCTTTGAAAAATAGTAATACCTTCATTGAAAAGATCAATTCAGAATAGTATTATTCTTATCCTTGCTCTCTCGATTACTGAATAACCTATATAATGTTTCTTCTTGTTCCTAATTGAGATTTCTTGGATCAGATCAATTTCTATCAAAAGAATTGCTAAAAACATGGTTTAACCTTTTCAGCATGAGTTATCATAGATCTAATGAGTCTAATATCTAAGTATCAAATATACTAGAAGGCATGGAAATTTCAAATTTCCTTTTTAATCGTTATCAAATGATAACATTAATAAATCCAAGATCTTCATTGGCATTCTTTACATATGATTATCTTCGATTTTAAAAAAGAAATTTTTTATAATGATTATTAATTTACCATTGAACTTGGTTTAACAGTATGATGTTGAAGTTCAAAAACATTTTCCTTATTTGTGAGCAAATTTGAATGAGCATCTTTAGCTGTTTCAATTTGTTTAGATCCAAAAGGATTAAATAAGGTTCGAATAAAAGTTTTTCCTAATTTTAATTGAATTGAACATAGGAATTTATTGCTTGATAAATGCATAGTTAATCTAGAAAAACAAAACAAAAAAAAAAAAGAAGATAAACAATTATCTAATTTTATTGTCTATGTATTTATTTATCTATCAAAATCCTTTTTCTTTTAAAAATTCAGCTATCCATTCTTCATATTCTCCATCAATAAGTATATGTCTTTTTATTTCATCAACTTGTGATAAAATAGGTAATTCTTTTGATTTATCTTTTGTTAATTCTACACGTTTTGTTAGATAAACTTTTAAATCATGATCTAATGCCCATATATCACCGGATATTAATTCAAGTAAACTAAAACGTCGAAATCTTTGTGCATATATATCATATTCAACACGACGACGAAATATATTTAAATAATAACGATGTTGTTCATGTAACCAATATTCAAGCATAACAGGTAATATACGTACATAAAGTGCATATGAATGAAAACGATCTCTATCAACAAAATATGGCCATTGACGAGCAAGAGTTTGATTAGGTGGTACCCAACCAGATGGAGTTGGATGATTAGGTGGTTCAGGTATTGTGGATTTAAAAAGTACATTATCTACCCATTCCCAACCATCTTTTGTTGATTCATATCCAGAAATAAATTCAGGTTTAGCACCACGTTCAGTTAGTTCATCAGGTAATTCAGTAATAGATTTACGAGGTTGATTTTCATATTCTTCTGTACCCATTGGATGGGATGGAAATTGGCCACTTGATGACCAAAAACGAAGAAAAGATTTTGTAGTTATTATCGATGGACATCGACGAATAATATTTTGAAGTATTACAGACATTCTAAAATTGAATAGAAAAGAAATTTTTTTTTATAAAAGTAAATGTCAACTTTTTAGAAAATATTATTTGACTTTTGAAGAAATCTTTCTTACATGTATCTTTTTTTTATAGATTATTAACAAAATGATAAAATATCATTTAAAAATTCAGAAAATTCTATCAACTGATTTACATAAATCACATATTAAGCTTCATTTATCGATAATCGAAAACATAAGATTGTTTACGGCTGCTGATATTATTGAAGGTCTAGTACTTTAACCAATCAAATTTATTAGTTTAGCCTTACTTCTTTTATAGATGTCCTTGGAAGTGATTATTTTTTCCTTCTTTTTTTTATTCCATTGTGAACGACATACTGTGTATATATTTCTTTTTCGCCTGAAGAGTAAAGGTTTACTTCAAGAAAGAGAAAAACAAGATCAATATGGATATTTCGTATGAAAAAAAAATGCCAAATGAAAGTAAGCATAGATCAAAACTTGAATTTTTAAATCGTATTTTTTAATTTAAATACTATTATCATCAACAGTTCTGATTGATAAGCCAATTTATGTGCAAAGATTATCAGCACCAGTTCGGCATCATTTTATATTTTCACTTATTTCGGCTATTTGTTTATGCCCAATGACGGGTAAAAAATTTTATTTATTTTTTGATTTTATTTAATTAATACTTTATTTGAAGGTCTTATTGCATTGGCATATTCAATTAAAAGTTCGGCTAAAGCTGATGTTAACTTTTATGATAAAGCTCGACTTTATTCACGCCGTGCTTTATTTTGGAATTTAATTTCGGTTGTTTTTGCTGTTTTTACATTTATCATGGTAGGATTTGATTTCTAAAATTTTTATATAAAAAAAATGAATTTATTATTCTGTTAGTCTATGATCTTCTGTCACTACTTACACAACATTATGCAAATTTACGGTGCACAGATGGATCAACAATATCGATCGAATGATGTTGATAATCTAATGCAATCGATTATCAATAATTGAGACATTTTATGTTTGTTTTATCTATATTCATCATATGACAGTCGTATTTTTTGCTTCATTTTATATATGTGTAAAAAACAAACAAAAATAAGCTTATATAATAGTCTACCAACCATAATAGTGTACTTGACATTATGATAATGTCACTATCAGAGAATGTAGAATACCTATATCAATAAAGACAACGATGAGTCATATCATACACGTGTTATTCCTTTTCTCTTAAAAATAGAATCTCAACGTTCATTTTTAGCACATTTTCATGGTCATTCAAATTCTTCTGTAGACATTAGTTGCTTTTATTTTTATCACATTTCTAATAGTTTACTTGAAATTTATCCGTCCGAAAAAACACATGTACGATGTATTTCGTGCCCAAGGAACCAATGGTGAACCATTTGTACCTCTAATTGGTCAACTTCCAAAAATTCGTCGATAGCGAAAACATGGTTCACCTATGAATTTTCATCAAGAACTACATCGAAAATATGAAAAAATATTTTTTTTTTGGTTTTGGCCCTGTGACACGACTCGTGATTGTTGAACCTGATCTTCTTGCCGACATACTTCATCGAAATAATACACGAAATTATCTAAAATCATCAGTCGGAAATACTGTTTTAAGTCCAATTATTGGTCAACATAATTCGTTACTAGCTGAAGGTGACGAACATGAACGAACACGTCGAATGATTAATCCTGCTTTTCATCATGTTAATCTTAAATCAATGATTTCGATTATGACTGATCAAACTATAAAAAACTATTCAATCTACACTTAGCACATTGAATTCTAATAAGCAGATTAATCCATCAATTGATTTGCAACCTCTTTTCAATTCGTTGACACTCTCTATAATTGTATCGAGTGCATTTGGTTCAGATCTTGAAACAAATATAAATACTAAATATATTATAGGTCAAGTATTATCTGAAGTATTTGATGCTATTCTTTATCGTTCAATGTGTATGATTAATCAAATACACTTTCTTTCACGATTATCTTTCTAGAAAAAAAAATATTGTTGATAATGGACCTCAAATGATAGCTCAACTAGCTGATAAAATTATTGCTGATCGTCGACAAGGATATTCGACAAGTATGTCTATTCTTACATTTATACTTGCTGGTAGTGAAACTACTGGAAATCTCATG
>JAJEKB010000075.1:0-11938 GCA_022393335.1 Macrotrachela quadricornifera | reverse complement strand
TAGTGCCTGATTTTAAAATCACAATGCGTCCTAAATATGGTCTATTAGCAAGAATTAGTCAATATCAACGATAAACAGATATCTATGATGTAGATTAAATTTGTTTAGAAAAAAAAAAGTTATTTCAATATCAATTTATGTTTTGTTTCTCAGATAAAAATGTTTAATTTTATTTAGATATTTCATCGATAATGAACCATAAGAAATAAGATACAGTAATATTTCTTGATTAACATCTCATTTCTTGCAAAGATTTATTACAAATCATAAATATATTTTAGTTAATAATGACGAGATATTCATTCGTATTTTCTGTTATGATTATACTTCCTATTTCTACGTTTGCAGAATAAATGTGTACGTAGAAATGTAAAACAAGATAGATTTGGATATTCTCGTCAATCTATGAACTATTTCATGAAAAAGATAACTCCTAGTTATATTTCGATTATCGATACTCATTCGTATGATCAAATGATGATTTGTACGCTGTGTCTAATTTTTTTTGATGGCATTTTTAGGAAAGATCCTATGCTTGAACTTCGATAAGATTTAGAAATCTTAAAAAATCGTCTGAGTTTTTGTGAAATCTCTGGAAATCATTTGAAAATTGGAAGTTTTGAATTCAGCTATTACTCTCTTGTTCAAATCTCATTAGACAACGAATCTATTCTTTCAAAGATTTCACAGATTAACTATTATCGTCTATTGTTGAGTTCTTTTATTAATATCCATTTCAAATTAAAAGAAGGATGGTTGTTTTCTGAATAATTTTTAGTAGGAATGAGATGAAGATTTGCTGTTTTCGTCATTTGAAAGACAAGATGGAAGTGCATCGAACTGTATAGAGTGGATTTTTCAGAAGTAGTTTCCTAAGGCCTCCAGTGAACTATATCAGACACAAAGTATTGAGTTGTATGAACTTTTGTAAACTTGCTTTTAAGGAGTGCATCAAGACGCTCGCCAAAAGTTCTATAAACTGTACAAGTCTGATATTGATAAGTCCAATCAATCTTGAGTTATAGATATTTTACTGAATTTTTTCCAAGATTTTTTTAGTATTTTTTGATGAAAAATAGGTGTTTTCAACCTATGAAAAGGCAATTTTTTTGAAAACCTGACTGTAGGTTTCAAAACACCTGTTCAAAAAAATCTAATCTATACATTTCGATGCCGTTTCATCTCCTCCTTCGAATTGTGAAAACCCGCAGATCTTCATCTCATTCCTACTAAAAGTTATTGATAAAACTACCGCCCTTCTTTTAATTTGGAATGGGGATTAGTTCAAATTGATCTCTATTGACTTTCATACTGATAACAGTATCATTTTACTCATGTGCACAATCATGCTCTTCTTATATAATCCATATAATGTAATGACAAACTCGAGGATAAAATTTTTTTTCTATAAAAATTATTCGCATAATGAAAGAAAATGTAAAAAAATGCTAATCATTTTACTTGATTTACATGCCAAAAGACAAAGAAGAAAGATAGGTATTATCAATTAAATTTATTATAATCAAATTATTGAAAACTTAGAAGAAAAATTGTAGTTCATTATTAAAATTATAATTATACATAAATGTCATTTAATTTTATTTGAATGAATAACTTTTAATAAAATAGAAATTAGACTTTAGAAGAATCATATAAATATAAAAACATGAATAAAATAAATATTTTCTTAATAAAAAACTGATTTTTAAAAATATTTTAATTTTTAATTTTTTGATATTGAAAAATTTTTTTTTCTCAAATATTGCTTATTATTATTATTATTTCAAGTTTTTTGTAACTTATACAAAAAAATCATTCATTTTACGTCAGTATTTATTCACATGGTGCAAAAATATTTTTATTTATTTATTTTTTAATATATAATATATTATAGATGGCGCTTGTTGTCATTTTCTTTCTTATTCCAATTAGTAACTGATTATCTTTTCTGTTAATTAAGATCATTCTGTTTTGTTTTATCTAAATATTTCAAATTTCCTTTCATTTATATCGGGCAAATCTTTGTTTCTTTCCTTCCACTTTCTATCGCTATCCTCTTTCTGTTCTTTTTTCTCTTTCGTTCTATTCTTTCATTCTCTTACTCACTCTTCCTCTCTTTTTTTTTACCTATTCAATGAACATCATTATTGTTAGTATCATTAAAATCGCTGGTTACTTCTCAAGACCTTTCATAATTTCAAGCTTTATGTATCATCATATAGGCCTTTATATGTTCTTTTCGTTCAGAGGTATTGCGCGCGCGCGCGGCTCGCTTGCGACCTTCTTCCTGTTCTTTTCCTTTATCAACTTCCATATCTCAAAGAACGCGAAGCGACAATGGCCAGTTTTCTCTCTCTCCGTCCCACTTTTTTCTTTAACCGGTCGTTTGACTATCCTCCTACTTCAGAAACCGCTCGGCGACCTCTCTTTCATTTTATATTCTATATTCTTGTTTTGCCTCCACTAGTTCGAAGACTACAAAACAATATATAATAACCATCATCATCCACCATTCACCCAATAGTCGAGCCTCACAAACTTCTTACACATTCATTCATTGGTGGAGGAGCTTCAAGCTTGTACGACCGTTGCACTATATATACCCACTGCAAAACGCTCATTCTCATTGCATTATCCTCGTTGACGAGCAGCACAACACATACACACACTACCGACGACTCGATCCACACACACAACAGCAAGTAAGTAGACAATCGAGTGCGCGCGCATACATGATCATGCAAATACGAGAATAAATATAAAAAAAAACATATACACACCTAAATTCGACAAGGTGAAGTATGAGTTAAGAAAAAAGTTAGCCAAAGAGTTAATAAGTGAACTTTTAGGGAAAGAAAAATGATTCTTTTTTTATTTCAATTCTATGAAAATCAATTGTATAACTTGTTTTTCTCTTTCTGTAATAGAACAAGAAAAACGTCATTTTTTTCTTTCGAAACCTTGAAAACACAAGGTAAACAAAAACTTGATAATGAATTTTATTATCTAAAATATCAAATTAAAATACTTTATAAAAAACAATGTCAAACTTAAAAAAAAAAAAACTTTCAAGGTTAATAATTCAATTAAATGATTATTTCATATATGAACATATCTTTTCATCAATATTTTTCATAATAAAAAAGAAACACTTAATCAATATTGATATTAATAATGATAGTTTATCTAGAATTTTTAATTACGTCTTTCTTTTTGTATATGTATATCACACTAGTAAAGTTCCTCAATAGATATATAATAGATAACAAAAAAACATACTAGGAGTAAAATAGAGAGAATAACTCGTCCGTTTTTTCTTTCGTTCTGTATGCTCTTTCGTCGTTGACTCAAGAAGACAAAAAAAAAGCGTAGATGAGAGAAAAGAGGAATGTCAAAAAATGGTGTCTTTGTGGTAAGAGAAAAGAAGGAAAAAAAAATGTTGTGTTGAGAAGCACCGGAAAGAGGGCGTATATGAACGAAGGAAACAAAATGGCATATCGTCGCATCATGTATGTTCTTGTTTTTCTCTCGATTGAACAAAAAAAAATCATTTGACACAAATACAGTGTCATAATTATATAGAAGGAAAGAAGAAGAAGAAGAAGAAGAAGAATAAACATCTTTTATTGATCTATCTTTCAGGTCATGAGGTCAAAAATAATAATTTTTTTTCTTTTGTTTTAGTTTAAAATAAAAATATAAATTTCCAATGGCTCGTACAAAACAAACAGCACGTAAATCAACTGGTGGTAAAGCACCACGTAAACAACTTGCTACTAAAGCAGCACGTAAATCTGCTCCATCGACAGGTGGTATTAAAAAACCACATCGCTTTCGTCCAGTATGTTATTTATTTAATATTATTATTATATACAAAAAACAACAACTTTATTTTTTATCTATAGGGTACTGTAGCATTACGTGAAATTCGACGTTATCAAAAATCAACTGAATTACTTATTCGTAAATTGCCATTTCAACGACTTGTTCGTGAAATAGCTCAAGATTTTAAAACTGATTTACGTTTTCAATCGGCTGCTATTGGAGCACTTCAAGAAGCAAGTGAAGCTTATTTAGTTTCACTCTTTGAAGATACTAATTTATGCGCTATTCATGCTAAACGGGTTACAGTAAGTGAAAAAGAATAACAAAGTTTTTTTGCTTTTTAGTTTTCTATGAATTAAAAATCTTTTGTTGTTTTTAGATTATGCCAAAAGATATTCAATTAGCACGACGTATTCGTGGCGAGCGCGCTTAATTATTCAATACAAATAAAAAAAAATTATTTGCAGACGAAAAGACTGTTTATGTATATGTGCGTGTGTGTGTGTTCTTTAGATTTCTTTTTTTTTTTTCTTTGTCGTTGTTTTTCCTTATATAAGGATCAGATTTGATTCGAAAAATAAATCTATTTATCATTATCTTTTGACATTAGATGAAATATGTAGAAATAATTAATAAAGTTATCTAAAATAGAAATTGTTTGAGCAAATTATTTAAATAGTGACTTTATGATATCATATTGTAATTAATTAAGTTCATGTCTTTTATAAAAAAAAATATGGATTGTTCGAATATTTCTTATCTAATGAATAGTGTATAAAAATTTGATTGATCAGTATTTTTAGCATTTCTTTTTTCTTCGTCTAATTAAAATGTACTTGCAATTCTTCCTAAACCTATTTATATATGGGATTCGATTCGAAAGTTATCTAGTATATATCTAGAAAACACGATGAAATAGTAAAAGTATACCCTAGTCGAACATATTGTAAGCAAGATCTTGAAAAAGATAATTTGTTTATTATCATAAAACATATCTTGATCATATCTTATATATCTGTATCACAGATCTTGGAAAAATCTGTTCCAAGTCTCAAGATACTGAAAAGATTCAAGAAAAGTTAAGCAAAAATTATCTTGTACCAAGATCTTGAAAAGACTAAAGCGACATCATTAATATATAAAAATAATCAAAAAATTCTAATTAATTGTTCAAAAGCATACATAAGTCATATGAAATCAGAAAAATGTGTTAAAACTTTTTTGTGCTTTTCTCATGTATCTCGGCCAATGAAAACAGAGATCTGTAAATATAAAGACAGTAGACATATACAAACAAATTCTCATTCATTAGATTCGAAAACGTTTTAAAACTTTGTTAATCAAGCTGATATACGTTCATTGAGAATAATTTACTGTCTTTTTTTCCGATGTTCGTCAACTGTGTAATATTTATATAGATATCAATAAACAGTCGATCAAAAAATGTATCCATCATCTTGGTCTCATCTAGTGCTGAAATGTATAGCGAAGGTCATTCTAATTTAAAATTAATAGAAACTCGTCGCTTTTATGCTTCATTTTATTTTTTTTTGTAAATTTTTATTGTATTTGGTGTTCATATATGTGTTTTATCGTGTGTGATTTTTTTTAAACGTCAGATGTAAGGATATTTGTATGAATTCTCGAGATATTGATTCTTATTGTATAAAGTTTCATTTTATATGATGGAAATAAGGGAGAATATCGTACGAAATACAAAATCTCATGCTCAAGATCTCAATTATAAGTAGCCAAGATCTTAGTATACGTAAGATACTGAAGAATCGTGCATAAGATCTTTACAGTCTATAGCAATGATCTGTCCAAAGATCTTACGTATAAGATAATCCATATATATGTACCTTACATCTTGACCAAGATCTTACTTACAAGGTGTTCGACTAGGGATCATGATTCGAGTGAAATAGTTTCATTGTCAAGGATTAATCTATGAATAAAACAAATAATTCAACGATTCTAGCGCAAGACAACCGGATATTATGTGAATAATCTGCTTGTTTTCTACATAAAATGACCAAGTCATCAACAGTTAGTGATTTTCACATAAAACACAGAATTGAGTTTGTCAACTGATTGTCTGTGAGACGGTACTCGATTTTATATACACTACTTTACATCAATACTATATATTCATTATTTTTGACATGGATCTATGAAGAACTAGTAAGTTTTATTCATCAATTAGCAGTCTATGAAATGAATAGAAATCACATTACAACAAAAACGAAAATAATAGACAATCGCCATTAAATAATATTTTATTTTTTGCAGAATTTTCAGCTGAGATGTTTCAGAGAAAATATATTTCCAATAAATGAACAAAGGAGGAAAAACTGTGACACTACTGAAAAGATTATCTTATTAGATTTTGTAACACTGAACTCTTTTATTTTGTTTCAAACTATATGTACAACATCGTTTGGCAGTTATTATTTGCTTATGTCAGATATACAGTATGATGATTCACTCTAAACAAAAGCTTCAGAAATATGGTTGTATACGGTTGAATTGTAGTCGCCGTAATACAATAACTGTTTATATGTTGTAGTTATGTCATATCAGACAAGTAATTTTAATCAATAGCTATATAACATGAAATATTGTAGAATTGATATCTCTGATCATAATACGGCTGATCTGTCGTTTTGGATGTATTTTTTATTAGTGCAAGAATCTGGATCACTTGTTTGAGCCGTTTCACATATTAATCGATAGCTTTCGCTATGCTCTATGTGGCACAATTGAAAAGATTTTCGTAAATGTCTGCTTGCCATGCTTTATTGTACTCAATAATAACTTAATTACAATGCTAACACAGAAAAGTACAAAAGATTTTTTTCTCATTTTTTCTTTCCTATGGGTGAATTTAATCTATGGTAGAGAGCACCTTCTCTTACGAGTAAACTCTAGAAGCATACTATGTAAATATTCATCTATAAGTTTACGTATTCTAGCTTAGTTAGTATATAAGGTATGACCATAAAGCATCGATAGTGCATATACGATACTCTTAACAAATCATCTCAATATAAGATAGTCTGCCAATCTTTGAAATTTTTTCTTTATCTTCACATCGGAAATATGATAAAATCTCTCATTATATACTCAGTAAGTTTATTTAATTTGTACATAAAATAAAAACGTCTTGAATAAATACTCTTTCTTATTTAGACACACGTATAAACTTGATAGGTAGAGATGTCTAAATTATATACATAAGACTACAATATTTTTTTTTAAAGAAGAATCACAAATACATTTACGGTGGATTAATAGAAAGACAACAACTAAATATTAAATTACGCATTTCGGTTCTTTTTTTCTTTCAAATGTTATTCGTTTAGTGTACGATGAGCTAATTTTAATGTATCATTTCCAATAGCGGGTACTGTACGTTCCACTCGAATAATTTTCACTGATTTACTTTCATTAAGACCATTTTCAAGTTCATCATCTGTTGCTTCAATAACAACAATATTTTCATTAACATGATAATTTGATCGTAATTTTTTATATGTTGGTTCTTGTATAAGAGTATCTGATGAAGATTCATCAATTAATGATCGTTTTAAATTTTTATTTGTTTCTTGAATTTTTTTATTCATATATTTTTCAACTGTATTTGAATATGTATAACCAGGTGCAGCTGTTTGTTGTTGGAATGTTGATTTATATTTATTATTTGATGGTAAATATGGTCCATGATGTTGATGATTATCATATTCATCAACTGATAAAAGTACACGAGATTTATAATTATTTGTAACATAATTTGTATGAGCTGAATCTTGTTGTTCATATAAAGATTTTCGTGCTATTAATGATGATTGATAATTATTTGAAGGTATTAATGTATTTTCTAATGCTAATGATCTATCATCAATTGATGTTTTAGTAGTAAGAGGTGACCATACGCCAAAGAGAACAGCAAAAAATACAGCAAAAACCTAATATAAATTAAGAAAATTATTAATTTATGTAAAAAAATAAATAAATAATTTTTTTACCATTAAGGCTGTGCTAGGTGCTGGTGTTGCTTTATTAATCATTGATCGTAATAAATCTCGTTCTTGTGCTAATGATCTAAAGTATGATAAAATATATTAAGATATAATTATAGAATATAATAATGATTTACTTTTGATTTTTTTCGATTGCTGCCATACGTTCTTTAAGTACAGTATTTTCATTAACATATCTAGTAAGTTTTTTTTCTAATTCATCAACATATTCTTTTTTCTTTCGACGACTTTCTTGTGCTGAAATCTAATGAAAAAAAAATATTTTTTTTTTAAATTAAAAATAAAATATTTTTTTTTATTGTTTAATTACTTTATTTTTAATTTTTCGTCGTATTTTTTTTAACATTTTTTCTTCAGCTTTTGTTAATGGTAATTTCGTTGGAACTGGATAACCTTCTTGTTTAATTAATTTTACTTCTTCAGTAGTTAAACGTAATGAACCTGTTGTCGGTAAATTCTATAAAATAAATAAATAAAAAATTATTTTCTTTTATCTTTGAAATTTTATTTTTAATATTTACATCAAGATTTGTTAATAATTTTGAAAAAGCACTATCTTGAAAACTATCAGGAGAATTTGAACTTGTTTCATCAGGTGATTCACTTGATGTTGATGGTGTTAAAGGAAGATTTTCTTCCATTTGATAATCATTTATTGCTAACGATGAAGAATCAATTTGTAAATTATAATATTCATTTGGTACTGGTGTTGTTGTTGTTGTTGTTGTTAATGGTACAGATTCAATTGTTTGAGGTTTATTTATTTTTTGAATAAGGAAAATAGGTGTAGTTGTTGTTAATTGATTTGTATTTGCTGGTTTAATAATAATTGGTAATGTTGGTTGTATTGGTTCCATTGGATCAGTACCAATTTCACGTGTGGTTGGTTCAGATTCAATTGGTGAAAATGGAAGATTCATTGATTCTTCTTTTAATGTTGCTGGATCTGTTGAGAATAAATCATTTAATAATTTTTCAAATATTGTTGGATCAAATTCAGTTAGTATTTCTGAAAAAAAAAATAATAAATATATATATAGACAATATTGCATATTTAAACCTGTATCTTCTATTGTAGTTGATATTGGACTGATCGATGCTGAATCAGTATTAAAATCTCCAAGCATAACTTCATTACCAAAAAGTAAAGCTTCAGATGCTGGTGATTTTTGTCCATCACCAAAGAGAATATCATATGGATCAAATGCAGTTTCCATCATCATTTTGATTGTTATGAATAGTTCTTAAAACGAAAGGTTATTTATATATGATTCATTTTCGTTAGTAAATAAAAAGCAATTGATAAGGATATAGACTGTTTCAGAAGTTTTGACATGTGATGAAATTCGTTTATATTGACACACAGAACAATGTCTAACAATTATACTTCTACTACAAAATTTGTGCAAATAAATCTGAATTGCACAACAAAAAAGTCTTCTTATATTGAATACAATGAGAAGTAGCACTATTGTATAGCTTGTTCATTTTAAGTATGAAATAGGCCATCAGAATAAGTTAATAAGTATTTGTTTAGAAATTTTTTTGTAAAATTTTTCATAGCACATTTTAAAGGAAAATGCAAGATTTTATCATTTATCTAAGTTGAGATATGTGTGAAATGCATCCTGGATCATGTTGATTGATTTCAAAAGATTCTGCATTACATTATTATGTTTATATATTTATTATTATAAGAGAAGGTATTATTTCAAATATAGATCATTTGAAAGCTTGTCACACAAGTACTCTAATTTGATATAGAAACATAATGATTACACGTTGTTCTGTATGTTTATATTAACAAATTTTATCATGTATCAAAACTTATAAAACATTCTATAAATAATCTCTTCAATTTATCTTTTCGCTTATCAATAGTAATTTTTTATTATAATTATCAGATCAATTTTCTTTTTAGTATACAAAAAAAAATACAATTTAATTTATTTTCGTCATCAATTTACAAGAGGAAATCTTACCTTATATATGAATAAGAAAAAGCAGCTACAACTGAGCTCAGTAAGTTGAATGTGGTAGTCGTCGATATGTGGTGACGTGTCTCTTCTATAATATGTGGGTTTGTTTGCCACGTTGGCAAGTATACATTGAATACAAATTCAATGACTCATCACTGTTCTGTTTTTTTGATTGTTCTTCCCTATATGATGCAAAGTTAGTTGCATGAATCAGCAGAAATTTCATCATCAATACTCAAGATAAGTTTGTCAATAAAATATCCCCCCCCCCCCACTGATGTCATGAAATATTAACGTTGGTTTTCTTGGTAATAATATGAGTATAGAAGAATCATATGTAGGTAAAAAAAAGTCATACAAAACACACCTATGACTGATATTTTGTTTCTAAAAAAAAATATTGTATTCATTATACAAAATAAGTTACACGAAAAAAGAAATTGTTTTCAAATAATATTTTATGTCATATAATAGATTCACATATTATAATCAGTCAAAAGACAACATCGACATTCACATATATCATTATTAATAAATTTCTTATAAATAACAATAGAAACTAATTCATTTGAATTCATATCATGTGTAATCAAAAAATGAATCAAATAAGAAATAATAATTAAGAAAAAATAATGATAAAATTAATAGATAGATAGAAAATACAACTGATTGTTTAGGATAATTAAATAGAAGATGCCGTATAAATAAAAATAAACCCTATGAACGAGTATCATACATACACACCGATATTTATTTTGTCGATTTATTCTTGCATATTCTTGATAAATAATCACAACTTAAGAATAGAATATCTAGGAAATATGAAAATAGAAATTTGAACAAAATGAGAGTAAACTTATTTAATATTTACTTATGATTGAATAAGATTAAAAATGATTATACCTTATTTTTGAATAATATATTAAAATTTGAAGATTTCATCTTTAAATAATATCTCTATCAGTTCTAATAATATGACACAAATAATTACACTAATGTATTTTTCATTTAGAATATTAATGTATTAAGACATTAGTCTAAATACAAAAATTGTTACTTTAACAAAAGAAATTATTAGTCTAGAAAGCATTAACTTTAATCTATTTTTAATATTATTTCTTAAATCTAAAGAGCACGATTTCGGTCCAATTTTAATTCACTAGATTTTGTATTCATAATTGATTTCAATCATTTGTTTCTTTAGAAAAATTATTAGAAACTCAAAAATATTAACATAAATAGTTGCCCTGGCTATGTAATTGAAGATGTTATTTTGACAGTAGATAGATGTTACATGATCTTATAAAATAAAAAAAAAGTTAATAGACTATATTTCTTAATATATATTTTAAAAACTAAATTAATCTGTATTGAAAAATTAAATAAAATGAATTATTAATATCAATTCTCTAATGAAGAACTAATCATAAAAGAATTTCATTTGCTAATTTCTACTATAATAAAGAAAACAATAATTCAATTGAATCATGCATAATTATTAGAATTTTAAAATGATAACTCAGAAAACTCATTTTGTTGATGTTTCCTGCTCGGAAATTACATCTTATAGATTGATATTATGGAAATTCTTATTTGTCGAATATTGAATATTATCTATTTAAAAAACTAGAAAAAAAAATTTTTCTTTAAAAGATTTTCTTTATATCTATTATTTATCCTAGATTTGTTGGGCTATCTGTTTTTTTTTTATTCGTATTATTTAATTCAAATTTATTCAAATATTCATCTTTTGTTTTGATGTCTTGATTTTTGTTTATCTTCTTCTCGATCATTTATCTAATTTTATCCGACAAAAAAAAAAATATTTTTTCATAATCCACATGTTGAATTATTCCATAAGACATCAAACAAATGAACCAACACATCAATGTTTTATAATCATATAAAACAGATAAGAAAAATATATTTTTTTATAATATAATATAATAGCGGCCTCTAGATATATATTAACATTAACGAATGGATAAAATGAAGAACCATTAAAAATAGAAATCAAAAAAAAAATTTGTTAAAATAGTATATATTTTTTTTTCTTGCAATATATTTTTTAGTATGCAAACAAAACAAAAT
>JAJEKB010000074.1:0-48040 GCA_022393335.1 Macrotrachela quadricornifera | reverse complement strand
GTTAATGCCTGTTGGAGATATTCAAGCTGAAAAAATGGGAGTTCAAAATTAATCTTTTGATTTCTTTCTTATTCTATTTAGAAATTCTTGAATAAATAAAAAATATTAATTAACTCACACGACGTTTTAATGCTTCATCACGTTTTACTGCTCGAAATGTATATAAATCATTACGAATATCCATCTCCAAAACGGATGTTTCATCCGGCTATAAAATATTTA
Source organism: Macrotrachela quadricornifera (assembly GCA_022393335.1). Classification (NCBI taxonomy): domain Eukaryota; kingdom Metazoa; phylum Rotifera; class Eurotatoria; order Philodinida; family Philodinidae; genus Macrotrachela; species Macrotrachela quadricornifera. The sequence continues at coordinate 47,818 of JAJEKB010000074.1, read as the reverse complement.
ATTAATTAGTACAACAACAACGAAAAAAAGGAATATTTACTGAAGGACGCATAACACGCCAAAATGCTCGTTCTTGACTATCAATTATTGTTTTGTCCGTCTTTTTACGATCTTTAAGTACACTATATAAAAATATAAAATATTTTATTTTCTTTATGTTAAATTTTGATATTTTGAATTTTACCGAAATTGAGCTTCAGCTTGCATTGTAACAAAATCCCATTGATGAAGTAATTTTCTTTTTAAATCTTCTAAAGCACGCTAAAAAAAACTAACAACATAAAAAATTAATTAATAATAAGTAAATTAACCGTTTCATGTTCTTCCAGTCCATGTCGTTGACGATTTCTTAATGTCCGTTTCATTAAATAAATAGCTAAAAGTAAAAAAAATTCATAATTAATCATAAAAATATTCGTTTTTTTTTTATTAACCATATTCTGTATTTCCTGTAGTCCAATTTGTTGAAACCCAAAAATAGGGTGCTTGAAAACGAAATAATTCATTATCCTCTTTAATTTGCACTGCTCCATTTGTTGTTACATGAAAAAAATAACCATAATAACATAATAATGAAGCAAGATGAAGTGCTTCAGCTAAATAATAAATAATATATTTAAATAATATTAAAAATAAGAATATAAATTATTTTACAAACCAGAATCTTTTACATTTAATTTTTGCATTATCCATTCTGTTATATCGTTACCCGTAAACGCATTTGGAACTGTTGTAAGAAATAATTTTTGACTACGAACAGGTACACCTGCTGTTGGATGTTGCATTGCTTTAACAATACGTTCCATACGTTGAAATTGAAGTGAACGTGGTAAACCTTTTCGTTGTGTATTCGTTGTTATTTCCATGTATATTAATTTATTTATTCTGAAAAAAGAAAATCATATTATAGATGTATTATTAAATGTCTCATTTTTTTTTTGTTTCACAAATAATAAGAATATGATATACAAATGTTATTTTGTGCAATATACATAAAAGTAGTATTAGATACCAAGAAAGAAAAAAAGAGCAAATATTATTAATGAGATACAAGTAGAGAAACGTATTATTTTTTTTTTGTTACGAGTTACAATCAATAAAAGAGAAGACATGCTACCCGAATAAGCAAAGTAGACAAATAAGAAATGAAATATCTGATAGAAAAAAAAAAACAAAAAAATCTTTTTTTTTAACCTTAGTATATCTATTGTTCTGTACTTTCACAAAACAAAGCAGCACATATATATATATAAGAATGAATGGACGAAGAAAAAAGAAGGACGAAAAAGCAAAAGAAAAAAAAAATATTTGTTCATCACTATATCAAATATGTTGTCAAATTATGCTTTTTTAATTCGTTTTTTAGAATGCACAAATAAACGAAACCTATTAGTGAGACATACACAAACACAGGCAAAAACAAACAAAAAGAAAAACAATATGAATATATTATAGAAAAATAACCATGTAAAAAAGAGAAGATGTATTAAATTTTCGTATGTTGTTGATTATCAAGAATAGCATTAAGAATTTCTTGTTTAGCTTTTTCAATATCTTTACGTAATTCATTTAATATATCCATTTTAAATTTTTCAAGATCATTTGATGTATAATGAGATTCAATTGTTTTTCGTGTAACACGTGGAGAAGTTGTAACAGGACCAGCAGCTGTTGGTGGTAAAGTTGTCGTTGTAATTTTTGATGGTATTTTATTATTAATTAAATTATTTGATTCATTTTTTTCATTTTCATCAATATATTTACGTCGTTGAGCAAATTTAGCTGCCATTTCAGACATTAAATCCATTGGTGGAGCACTAGTATTTGTATTTGTTTTTCGTCCTGTATTAGTATTATTAGCACTATTAGTATTAGAAAGTGTTAAAGGAGGTGCAGATGGTGGACCATTACCAAAACCGTTAGGCAATGGTGGTGGTGGTGGTGGTGGTGGTGGTGGTGGAGGTGGAGGTGGTGGAGCACTATTAGGTGTATTCATAGATGAATTTAATGGTGGTGGTGCTGGTGGTATATTATTATTTTTATTAGTAGAATTATCGCTGTAATATGAATATGAATCTGCGATAAGAGCGTAATTAGTTTCTTCGTCTTCCGTTGATTGAAGTTGTTGACCATAATAATTATTATTTACTGAAGATGATGTAGAAATTAAAGGATTAGAATTTTGACGTAAATGATTTATATAAGGTGATGATGAATGATGTTGTTGCGATGGATCAGATGGAGTAGAAGAAGGAGATATAACAGATACTGTTGTCGTTGTTGAAGGATGCAATGAAGGAGGTTGACTGGATTGACGTTTATATGATGGTGTATTATTATTATTATTATTATTATTCATCGTTGACGATGATGAGGGGAGAGTTGCTCCACCGTTAATGATCATTTGAGACGATAAGTTATTAGTACAACCATTGACATTTTCAAGAATTTTCATCATTGTTGTACCAAATTCTTGTGCATCAAGTTTTGATGAAAAGTTTAAACCATAAACACACGATTGATCACGCCATTGATGAAATGTTGGTGTTGCTTGATTATATTTAATACCTTTACTTATTGAATGATTTAAAACAACTTCATGATCTTGTATTTGTCGACCAACAATACGATATGTTTGAGTTTCAGAAGAAAATAATAATTGAATTTTAGCTGGACCATTTGATGCACAATGTAACCATTTTTTTTGTACATCATTATAAATCATTGCTGTTGCTTTACAACTTATTAAAATATCTTCTTTAGAATTATTACCTACCATTATTAATTTAAAGTTTTTTGTTAACGGATATGATAAAGGTATTAATGATGTAGACTAGAAAAGAAAAAATGAGAATATATATATCTATATATTTATTTATTATATTATATTATATTATATTGTTCAGTGTTGAAAAGTTTCTTATCTATTATACCTTGATTGTATTTTTTATATTTGATGATGAGCCTATAGGCAGTTTATTTCTTGTCGACATATTGCTGCCAAAATAAGCTTGTCTTACTTATTCTTTTTCACTTGATGCAATAGAGAACAATACGTAAGTATGTGTATGTGAATACTAAGAAGAATATCGGATAGCAGGATCAATATACACTGAGGTGGTATCATCGTCTAGAAAACATTTCTTCTTTACTTCTTTCTTTCATTCTTTATTCTTTCTATGATGTTCGTTGTAGGCTATTGATAAGGAACTATATACTTGTATATATTAATGATTATTCGCATATGTTTTGTTCATATGCACAAGTAAAGAAGAGATGAAGTGTCATTGTATATATGTGTGTGTGTGTGTATTATCAATAATAGTTCTAACAGGAATGATGATGAGTCTTGTACAATTTGATCAGTATATAAGGCAAAATTATTTAATCCTTCATTTTTTTTCTCTATTTGTCAATATTTATCAAACTTTATTGAAAAAAAAAAACAAAGTAAATGATCAATAATAAAGTTAATCGAAGTATACATACAGGATTTATTATTTGTCATTTCAGAATTACTCTGGATAAAATTGTAGGTATACTAGATAATTAACAAAAATGTACGTGAGAACAAGTAATGACTTCTGTTTTATTTCTCTTTATGATAGAATCTAAGGTAAATAACACATTAAAAAAAAGCCAATCAATTATATGAGTATATGTGTATGTATGTGCCTGTCAGTGGCGGCATATCCAGTTTATTTCATCTCTATATAATTATGGAATACAATCCTATAAATAATATTAATAGATGATCTTTATTTACAATTTCTCTCAAAAAAATACATATATATATATACAAAATCTTTTTACTCCTAATCAGATTATTTTTTCTGTTTTATCACAAGATATATAAATTTATTAAAGATTTTTAGATAAATCATTGAATACATACCTTATAAATAAAAAAGAATTCAATACACAAATTGATACAATTTTAATTCTATAAAAATAAAAATACAAAATTATTAATCTTTAAATTATTTTTTCTTTTTTTTTACCATAGATAAAAACTTTTATTAAAAACCAAAAAGAATATTTTTTGTTTTGTATTTATTTCTTTAACTTCAATACGATATTTTTTCTATTCATCTAGAATATAATTTGTCAAGCAATGAAATTAAATGAACATCTGTTCACATGTTCAACTAAATAAAATTTATTGACATGACCTTTATATTTATTTTATTGGGTGTATTTCATATGAAAAGAATTAATTTTTTTGATAAAAATATTTTTAATAGAAAAAAACTAAATTAAAAAAATTATTCATTGATTATATCTATTTATATGTCATTTTAATAATAAATATGCATAAATATGTTAAAGAATAACATATAGAGGTATTTTGTATTATTTTCATTGGTTTAGAAAATGTCAAGTTGTATATAGACGAGAAAGATGATGATGATGAAAAAAAAAGAATGAATAAAAAAAAAGCGTATATTAAACATCTGACATATATCTAATGATTAGTCTAATTTTGTTTTAGATAGATTATAATAAAAAAAAATCTATCTTTTGAATGAAGAAAAAACGTCGAATTGAATTAAAATAATAAATATATTAAATATGTCAACAGTAGTTACTGTTCGTCAAACGACTACAACTACAACAATGAATACAAATAATAATAATAATAATAACAATAATAATGATAATAATAATTCTCAAACACCTGTACGTTCATATGGAATAACACAGCCAATATCAACAAAATTTCCTGATCCATCAGATTATATAGCAACAAAAAATCTTGAAGATACATTACGTTCATATGATTATTTTGAATCAAGTGAAGAATTATCACATCGTGTACAAGTTATGGCAAAATTAAATGTACTTGTACGAGAATGGATACGTAATGCTTCATTAACAAAAAATGTACCACCAGAAATTGCTGATAGTGTTGGTGGTCGTGTACATACATTTGGTTCATATCGACTTGGTGTTCATTCAAAAGGTATGAACAATAATTTCAAAAATTAAATAATATATTAAATTTTTTAATTAAAATATTTATAATCTAAATTATACTTTTTATCAAGCTGGATTTATAATCATATGGAAATACCTTGAATCTACTTTATATCTAGGATACGATAGACTAAAAAATATTCGTTAGTCATTGTCAGCTGACAAATAGTAAAGAACGAAAAAAAATGCTTTTTTTGATTATCGTAGAGATATGTTTGTTATTGATATTTCAATCGATGTTTTATTGATAGATCTAATAAAATATTACGGACAGATCGATCAGGTGCAATACCTTTTTTTTTTAGAGTAATTTGATAACTCTTAGATAAAGATGTTATTTATTCCCTTTTATTTGACTAAAGTCAAAAAGGAAAAGGTACATATATATAAAGCTATCTTTAAATACCATAGATATTTTTTGATACAGATTCTTTAAATAATTGTATCATCAATGAAGATATTTAATTGATAATAAATAATCTTTTCGACTACTACCGTGACGAGATTAATAATATACGATATTCCACTCATATTGTTCAAAAGCTGTTCCAGGATTCATTTTATGTTTTACCATTCGTTATTTTCTAAGGCATTGTGAAATTTTTGACATGTATTCAGTTCAATGGTAGACATTATGTTCAATATAGATCACAAAAGGCGTTCCCAAAACATTTACTGTCTGTGAATGAAATAATATTTCATTTTTCTTAAATTTTTTCAAAATTTTCTATAAATGGATTAAAAAAATGACCGAACAAGCGATAAAAGGTTAAACAAGACTCAAAAATTGCACATATGACAACTCAGACTTTTTTTATAAGCCTTCAATGTATATTTTGTTTACTTTTATTCGGACGAATAAGTCAGGCTTCACAACATGACCAAGTTTTTTTAAAATTTTTATATAGACATTATCTAAAAAATTTACTTATAGAAATCCTTGTTTTTTTATATAATAAAAATAAAACTTAATTCAAAAAACGAATTCTATTACTTTACATGAACTTTCAAATAAGAAAATCAAGCCTTAATGGAGATATTCAATATTTTTGTTGGTGCGGGACTGTTGGGCCACTCTGTATAGAATGAGGTTTCCCAGCAGATTATATATTGTATGAATTTTTTAAGCCCATCCTCGCCCTCAAAAACCGATCCCGGCTCAGGAACGTCCAAAACATATGAAAATTTTAGGATGTGTTAGAAATATAGTAAAGAAAGTATGATAAAATTTTCAGCTCTATACAATAAGGTTTGGCCCAAATATTCACCAAACACGAGTAAAAAAATAACTTATTTAACAAACTAAATTTCTTTGTTGGTTTTTAAAATTCCTACTTTTTGACTGGAGAAAAGGGGTGATAAGTTCAATGACTCAAAAAATATCCTAAAAATGGTGGTCTGTTTATATATTTGTTTGCATATATTTAGTCAAAAATAAACTTAATTTAAAAAAGGACTCTGTACTGCTCGGCAACTTGACATGTTCTTCCCAAACAAAAAAAAATGTTGTTTCTAAAAGATCTGAAGACGGGCTACTTTTCTACGAATTTATCTTAATTTCGAAATTTCTGACGAAAATTAACTTTTTCTGATGAGGAGAAGGTCTTAACCCAATCTAGCTGACAATTTCTAAAATACAATAAAAAAAAACATTATCATATGTCAATCAAAATGTAAAATATTTTCTATTTATTTTAAATTAGGTGGTGATATTGATACGCTACTTATTGCACCACGACATATTGATCGTACAGATTTTTTTACATCATTTGTTGATTTTCTTCGTCGACAACCTGAAGTTCGAGATTTACGTACAATTGAAGAAGCATTTGTACCTGTTATTAAATTAACTTTTGATGGTATTGAATTAGATATGTTATTTGCACGTCTGGCATTAGCAACTATTCCAGATACTCTTGATTTAAAAGATGATAAAATTTTACATAATTTAGATCATCGTTGTGCACGTAGTTTAAATGGTTGTCGTGTTACAGATGAAATTCTTGATTTAGTACCTGATCGTGAAACATTTAAATCAACATTACGTGCAATTAAATTATGGGCCAAAAAAAATGGTCTTTATAGTAATGCATTGGGTTTTTTTGGCGGTGTTACATGGGCTATGCTTGTTGCACGTATATGTCAATTATATCCAAATGCTGCTGCAGCAACATTAGTTCATAAATTTTTTCTTGTCTATTCACATTGGGAATGGCCAACACCTGTTTTACTTAAACCAGTTAATGATTGTCATTATGGTTTTCCTGTTTGGGATCCAATGACAAATGCATCCGATCGTTATCATTTAATGCCAATAATAACGCCAGCATATCCCCAACAAAATTCGACACATAATGTAACACAATCAACACAAAAATTAATTGTACAAGAAATAAAACGTGGTTTAGAAATTGTTAATGATGTAATGACATCAAAATGTGAATGGAAACAATTATTTATTGGTACACCATTTTTTCAACGTTATAAACATTTTATTATATTATTATTATCAGCACCTGAACAAAATCAATTTCTTGAATGGAGTGGTTTAGTTGAAGCAAAAATTCGTATATTAATTGGAAATCTTGAAAGAAATTCTTATATTGATATAGCACATGTTAGTTCGGATAAATATACACCAGATGAAAGTGTTTTTGATCAACAACAAACAAATAAAACATCAACAGAAAATGACAATTCAAATCGAACAAATGGTCATAACAGTCCAGGTAAAATACAATATTATCTTAATATTGTATTATTAAAATTCATGATAATTTCTACAATGTACCATTGATTATATATAATATATCGGAACCGAAATTTTTATTACAGGAACGTTCAACACTAGGAATAAGTAGCACGTGAACGTCAACTATGAAAAACCATACTGTGAAAGTCTTAGTATCGATCTGAGTATGAATCTAGGTGTGAGTTAGGACGAGATTGAGTTAGAAATGCATTCCAGAGATAGCTGGTACCAGACCAACATCCATTCGTCACATTCTTACCCATACCAAGAACCTCACAATGTATTTTTCATGACGCATGTTCACGTGCTGAAAATTCACCAATTCATAATATATAAATTCTGATTCAATAGTAGATTTATTTTATTTTCGAAAGAATGATAGTTTAGAGATGAAAAAATAATTTTATTTACTCTTCTTTTTTATTTTAAATCTATGATCCATTTATTAAGATAAAAAGATTGATAAATTTTATGATAATGTATTCTAGAATCATCATCGACAAATTCAACACAACAATCATCTCCATCGAATACTTCACCTACATTTAGTGGCATGTGGGTAGTTGGTCTTCAATTTAAAAATGTCAATAAAGTTCAACTTGATCTGACTGAAGAAATTCGTATATTTTTAAGTGTTGTTTATAAATCTTCTGCTAACAGTAATATGAATCGAGAAAATCTCAACCTTGATGCTCGGTAAAAAATATTTTTTATATATTTATTATATTTTTTAATTTTATTTAGTTATATTCGTCGTCGTGATTTACATACTATTTTACCAAAACATGCCGTATCAACAACAAATAATAGTCCTCGTTTATCAAAAACAATGTCAGTAGAAGATAAACTTGATACAAATATAAAACCACAATTAAAACGACCAAAATTAAATTCAACTTCATCTGATTCAGGTATTGTTGCTGATTCAGACATTGATACAAAAGCAAAACGGCAAAAACTTGATGAAATTAATGAATCATCTCCAAAAATATCCGAATCAAATCATGATACAGTTTAATATTAAAAAAAAAAAGAATCTTTCAATTAAAAAAAATACTCTTATTAAGTATTAAACTATATCATTTCTGTCGTTTGATGTATTCTTTTTGTTTGTTTATTTCTTCTATCTTGCTTCTCGTTTTCTATTCCATTTCTTTTTCTTGTTGATTTTCTTTCCATTAAAGTAACAAAAAAGAAAATGAGCAAAAAAAGAAAAAAAACAAAAAAAAAAGAAAAAGAAAGAGATTTTTTTTTCGTTTGTCACTTGTGTCCTGTTTGTTGAAATTGTTCGTTTTTTTTTCTTCGCTTCATCTATTTCTGTGTTTTTGTTTGGTTCATCTGCTGTATATATACACGCTTGTAGAACATACAACAAAAAATGAACCCAAAAAAATTATAAAATCGTATAGTAAAGTTTAACAAAAAAAATAAAACGGATGCACATATATAGAAAAAAAACAACACAACTTCTTCTTTCTTTTATTTATTATTTAACGAAAAGCATAAAATATTTTATTGGTCAGCGAGGTTATAAAAATCTCAAATGTATTCAAAGATGAAGTATTATAACTACAAAGAAATGATGTTTTAAAAAATGATCAGAAACTTGCTTTTTTTGTTTTTAAACAGATATTTGACGATATCTTGGAAAGAAAAAATCATAAGTATGAACGTATTCGAGTTCTTTTTTTTACAAGACTATATACATCAGAAACATTAGATAAGTCGATTATAGATCGTATTTAACCGCAGGAATCGAAATTGAATGATATTTTTTCATAAAAACAGACTATCCAGACGATGTACGATAATTTCTCTTGAATTATTATCAAAAATATAAGTTAATCAATCCGATGGGACCTACTGTCGAATTGTTCGTCCTAGGTCGAAAAATTTGAAGGTTGGTAACCATTAATAACACAAAAATTGGCTCGAAAAGCTTTGCAAATTTCAATTTCTTCAATTAATTTAAAAAATTATGAAAAGGATAGTTATTAGATTTGATTATGTTATAACCTGTTGTGATGAACCATTTTAAAATTTTTCTGAAAAAATGGTCTTCTTTTTAAACCACAAGTAACGCTCGACGTTTCGTTTCACTTGGCCCTCGACTGAATTCTGTATTGCTGATTCAAGAAATGATCAGCTTAGTAATAGGAGAAGTATTAAAAAGACATTGACTAGATCGGATTTCCTTGCGAATGAATCATAGTCATTGGGATTTGAAGGATTTTTTTCTTATAGAAGCAATGCCGTTTCAAACTTCATCATCCATGGATTCATGATGAAGTTTTCTCAAATAATTATCTAGATTTCTTAGGAAGTTCCCCTAAATCATATCTTTGATGAACTCTGCGAAACAGCAACTAGCCGTTCGCCGACGTACCTTCGGACCGCCACTCACGGCAAGTCGCTGACATGTTGATATTTTATTCTTGTAGCTGATGACGCTTCTCACATACATTTTGATAGAATATTGTGAGTAAGTTCGAGTGAGTCTATTTTGACTCTTTTATCTCTGTTCTATTAGGTATCAGCAAATGGCATCAAAGGTAATGATTCATACTCATCACAAAGGCAAGTAGAGTCATACGAACGTGAGTATATTTTCGTTGAGAAAAAAGATAGATGCATGACTGCTGCTTTTTTAGTTGATTTCCTGTGACTCTTAAAGATCCTGAACAACAATAATAGTTACGCAAAGACTAGTTACAACATACAAATATATTTCTAAGCGGTGTTTGGCTTCTATTAGATAGATATACATGTTTGGACTTTAGAATAATAGATAATGGAATGGAGTTGAATTCCAACTTTCAAAATCTATTTAGAAGAAAGCTTCGTTGTCATATTATTTAGTCATTCTATAGTGATATGACAAATATCTTATGATAAGATTCACAGTAAGCAAGATATTTCTATCGGAAAAGCAAAAAAATATCCGATAATTCTTTTGTGATGACTGACTATCATTGGAGAACAACAGTCTGTATTTGAAGTACATTACGTGAAATGTTTTGTATTATTACAATGATTCTAAAGATGCTGTATATGGATTCTGCATTCAGACCCAACCAGAACCGTTCTGATAGATTTTCTATTTACGGTCTGCCCTCTTGATATTTGTCTTGTTGCGAAAAAACATTGAATTGAAAGTAAAAATAATCAAGATAAGAATTTCGAACATGAACATTTATTCTGAACTATTCTTTAGAGCTCGAATTTAGCGATCATTTGGAAAAATCGATGTTATATTGAAAGTTTCAATCGTGAAACCTGAGTAGAGTTTCCTCGATCTGAAGTTGAAAGTTCCATAATATCTTTCCCCAAACTATTTCTTGAATTTACAATGAGAAACTCTTCCAACGGGGTTTTGACCTCAGATTTCATTGTGCCGTAGACATTGTAGCTTTAATACGGTGCCTATAATGTAAATTTGGTATTGTGATGAATGTTTTAATTTGATGAACTTGAGTGCAGTTCTTTCAATAAATATACTACATTTCTCAAGAACCCTACTTTGAAACCCATTCTTGCTGCATCTTCTGCAGTAGCGGTTAGTCGGTGCCATCTTATTGTACTATCTTACAAGTTGATGATCTTTCGCGAGTAACGATTTGGCTGCACAACATTTGCCTCTCTTTTGAAAAATGGTTTCATCTGTAAGGGCATCATTCTCGATTGAAGATTCTGCGACTAGTGCTAGTATACAGAAAAGTGTGAAACTGATTCGATCTCTGCATCTTACACCCGCATAAGAAGCATACGCATTATTTGCACTATTTCCATAGTATTTTTGCTTGCTGACTAGCTCGTACATATAGATATCAATTACTAAAAGAGAACTGAGAAGGACTTCTCTTGGCTCAAGCCGAAGTGATCCATATACAGGATCAAATATCCACATGAAGATGGTATTTTTTCCCCGAAGTCACGTCTCCTTCACGAGTTGATTACGAAGAATCACAGCTCGCGAAAAGGGGGCATCATGAAGTATTCCAAGATCTCATTCTTGTAGAGCTATTTGTATTATGTCAAGCAATCCTGACAAGGATCAGCGAACCTACATATCACTTAATCGATCGATTCCATCTCTCTATCTCACTTTACTCATGCACTTGTATCCCTTGAATGCCATGCATATGCTATTGATTCTGAGATCCTTCACGACCAAATATGCATCTCAACAAGGCGTCTTCTAATCTTTCATGGAATCTCCCATTTTCTGATACGAACCATATTCTTGATTTCTTGAAACACTATATCCTGCTTTAAGAACTACGTCCAAGAGAATCGACCACTTCATTTGTGTCCTTTGCCACTTGAATCCCCAATTTTCCATATTGACCGTTTAAGATCCTGAAGGAGTATATCACCGGCATCGATATCGACCTGATATACACATCTCCCTATATCAAAAAATTAGCCTGATCCCATGCAGATTCCGCACCCTCCAGAGTCTTGAATCGCTATTGTGTGAATCTTTAATGACGAAAAACCTGCTTGATCCATCCTTTCAGTCTCTAGAGATTTTGTTACTGACGAAGCTCTGCAGTTCCGAGAAGGACGCATTTTGGCATTTGACGCTCTTAAAAACACACGCACAAACTTATTCTTTTTCAAATGAACCTTCTTTCAGTCAACCAAACTACTTATCAAGTTATATCAAGAAATCATCATTGTGCGGAAAACTGACTTTTTTAATGAGAAACCAAACCTCACTAATTCCTAATATCATTGATCAATGAATATTGATCACCAGCAACATGTGCTCTTCATCAAACACCATCATCTAATGATCACTTTGTGAAAAATCACGTTCCTTTTAGCAAAAATACCAAACCTCAGTAATTCCTAAGAGTATTGATAGGTAGTTATCCATGACTCGAAATATCTATCATAAGGAAAAGAAGTGTTGTATCCTTTGGTTCAAGAATATGTAGTTCGTGTTGTTGAGAAGTTCCAGTGAGCCTGGATATCTCGAAGCAGAGCTCCGCGGGACGCGGGACCACTCCTGTCCCGTCCCAGGACGGGACAAGATCATTTCATTTCTGTGTCCCGCGACATTTACAAATTGAACATACACGGATAGGGACCATTCAAGTAACGAGTGGCCCATAATAAATGAGGATCTCAGTATTTTCCACATTTCTCAATTATAATTCAGCATAGAAAAAAAATGTTTGTATATAAAGATTCCTTGTTAAATTCTCTACAAAACGTAGATATTTTTTTATCTTAAATAATTCCCATTATTTTGTGATATGCGATACAATCGGTTGGTCTCAAGAAGCACAACTTTCAAACACAACATTTTAATTCTTCGATCATTGATACATTGAATATCACACTATTCAAAAACAAAATATACCACAAGATGCAGTGTGAAATGCTCTACAATTTACAAACTAACGTTCATTTCAATTGTATACTTTTTGTTTTCAAAAAACTAAAATTGTGTGACCAAGATTCGTCGCTGCGAAAACCAAACGCACAGAATTTAGAGTTTTTTTGAGCATAAGAAACACAAAAATGAAATAAACTGTTTTTTATAAACTGTAGAACATTTCACACTGCATCTTGTGGTATATTTTGTTTTTGAATAGTGTGATATTTAATGTATCAATGATCGAAGAATTAAAATGTTGTGTTTGAAAGTTGTGCTTCTTGAGACCAACCGATTGTATCGCATATCACAAAATAATGGGAATTATTTAAGATAAAAAAATATCTACGTTTTGTAGAGAATTTAACAAGGAATCTTTATATACAAACATTTTTTTTCTATGCTGAATTATAATTGAGAAATGTGGAAAATACTGAGATCCTCATTTATTATGGGCCATCCGTTAGAAAACCACTTTTTTGTGATGAATCATTTTTTTGTGGCAAAAATAAGTTTTTTTTGTTATGCAAATGTTATTTTGAAATAGATAAGTGGTAAAAAATAATTTGTATTGAAGATGAAAGTATTAATTCTGTGAACTTTTTTCACGTGTACTTCGAGAAAGAAAAGTTATGTCCGTGTGACAAAACTGGACGGGCCTCTCAAAGAGAAATGCAGCGGGAGGGGATCAAAATATGCAGGATACGGGACGGGACGACCATGTCGTCGTCCCGCGAAGCTCTGTCTCGAAGCTAGGTATATGTGAAGCTTTGACCTTTGACTTTTTGGACACAAATATACAAACTCTTTTCAATTTTTTTCGTAACACCCTTCTTCGAGTCGAGGGACTCTGTCGCCCAATAAAGAGTTGTATTTCGTTTGACGCATACTGATGTCATCTGTCTACGTCATCTATACGTGGTCTTTTTCTTTTTCTCGCTATCGTCTTTCTGTTGATCACGGTCTAGACGAATATATTTTGTTTCTCGCTCTCTCTCAATGTCGGTAGGAGACGACTTATTAGTGAGATAAAATGTAAACAAAACAATGACACATCTAACTTCGGCTTGATGGAGATATTTATCATTATTTTTTTCTATACTACTTTTCACTGTTGGTTATATCTTTTAACTTTCTGATTTCACAACTTTTTTTCTCTGGTAATAACTAATTTGTATTTACTTGGTTAGTCAAAACGGCATCATTCGTTTCGTACAGAATAAACTTTCACAACATTTTCAATTGAAATTTTATCGACACAACAAAAGTACTCTGACAAAAATAGTTACTTGAATTCCTTTATCACAGTTTTAGATCCACTCTTTGAATAAAAAATCCCAAATATTGATTTTGGGGATCGTTCTATCTTAATTGTTGCTTCACATATCTTACCCAATTCTGTTCTTTTTCTAAAATGGCATCAAGTTCAACGCACGAAAACAACTCCGAGAGAATCTTCGACACAATCAGGAATCTGACATCTACAGGAACAAATCAAGCAACAAAGTTTGGAAATAGTATTAAAAATGGTGCCTACGCTGCTAGAAGCAAGTGGAAGGAAGCTTCCACAGTTACGAAAGCATGTATTGTCGGCGGAACGGTTGCTGCAGTGACTCCACTGATCATAATACCTGCTCTGAATGTGGTAGGATATACATCAGGGGGTGTGACCTTTAGTAGTCTTGCTGCATTCTTGCAAACACCAACAACAGCTTCTGGTAGTATTTTCGCTCTATGCCAATCTGCTGCCGCTACCGGAGTTGTGGCTCCAACAGCTTCCGTGGGTGTGGGCGCTGCAGCTGGTGTTGCAGCGGGTGGCTTGACAGCTGCAATTTACAAGAAGAAGCCTTCTAATGAGGAAACCACCGAGAACGAACTAGCTGAAGATGAGAAAGAGAAGGATTCTGAAGAGGATCACGATCACTTGTGTGATTTATCTGAGGACAAAGTTCAATACAAATGTTATTTGGCACTGTCTAAATTGTAGCTTTTATGAAGTAATCGTCCAATGAAGAAACATTTCATCTATGCTATGTATTTAATATGTGTGGTGCCATATTGTCGGTCTATTCTCTCTTCTCTCAGTCATCGTTTTTTTTTCTTTTCATCCTCTAATTTACCTACTTACTTACCGTTATACTTACATTATATTTCGTTTTGGTAACAATAGTCTTTTCTTTTCAAAATAAATAAATAAATAAATAAATACACCTATCTGCATCTTTTTACTTATACAGTTGCACTTCTAATTCAGTTCATTAACAAGCAATAACATAAACTGAAGCAGAGGATGAATTCATTGAGAAACAGACTGATCTCATCTATAATGAAAGAAGATAAGTTCAATCCGCTATTCACAATTTTACTTTCCAGCACTTAAGAGGAGGGTGAGAGTGAGGGCTAATCAATCGAAAAAATGGATCAATCTGCCAGACTCAACTCATGCTTTACAGTAACCCACATTTTTCTATTGAAGAAATTGAATTAATTTATATGTAAACAGAGTATAATGCAGATGTTTAAATTCACCAATGTGTTTCTCGCTTATCCGAACATATGTAACACTTATTAAGGCCCTGCATTATACGAATGAAAGCACAGCAGAATGATAAAAAGAAATGAAGAAAGAAAACCAGGAGATACATATATGAGACGAGAGAAAATATGCAGATATGTATCCAGAAATGTGACATGTGTGTACTAATTCTCTCTGAAGATTGTCAACATTCCTCGTCCTCAAAATTGGCTCGATATGATCGATAGGAGGATTGGCAAAGTCTTTTCTCCAAAGATTGTGGAATTGAACTGGAAACGTTCGCATGCCAGCATAGAATGTGAAGTGCAAAAGCAAGTTATTCTCATAAGCGACGAGTTGTTGCTCTTTGTAAGATTGAAAGATACATGTTGATCGGATTTCGTCGTAATCACGTGTATGTATTGGCTCTTCTGTATTAAATTTCTTGAACATATTAGCAAATGGCTCTTTTATTAACTTATCTAAGTATTTATTCAATAATAATGGCATGCTTAATAATTATCATCCGCAGATAGATCACTGAGAGTTGCAACAATAACGAATCGCTCTTAGAATTGTGGCACATGAGATGTTCTTCTTCATATACATCGAATGTATTCTATTGAAAGGTAAGTAGTCAGATTAATATGGGGGCTTATAATGCACTTTAGCAATCAATACACCATTACTATTTTCCATATATAAATCAAGAAATTTTGTCGAATTACCTATATGAGCTTTTAACTTAATATTTTGATAGACTTTGTTCCGTCATTCAATTGGTTTGAAAATATGACGTTCCAGTCAGTTTACTACCACAAAGTTATCATCGATATATCGTAAATAGAGTTCATCAACGTTATTGATTTATCGTACTGTTCGGTGTTCAAAGAAGAACATATAACAGTTGGCAATAGTCAAAGTTAAGGGCAAACTCATCACTTCTCCTCGAATTGAACGATAGAATTAAACATTAAAACAGAAATAATTGTCTTGTATTACAAATCGGCTAAGTCGAATAATTGCTTCAACGTATAAACCACTAAAGTTGTGATTCTTGGATCAGTTTTTCTAAGAACATGCTCTTTTGAATTTTGACCTTGACGACAAGCAAGCAAACTATTTTTTCATATGACTCTTCCTTCAGTCGAGGGTATGTATTCATAATAACTTCGATTGTTGTAGTCATTTTTCGATTCTATTTAGGGTATCGGAAGCTTTTGAAATAGAAACGAGTTAGTTACACAACAGCATATGTAAAATTTATTCTTCATTGAGAAAAATTTTGCAGTATAATGAAATCTTTGTAAAAGATTTTATATAGACAAAAAGTAAAAAGCTTTCAATTACAGCCAAATATTCAGACAGTTAGTTTCTATAAAACGGAGTTTTTCCATACAATCGGAATAATAATCGATTGTACAACGCAGCGAATCGTCTGTCTCCAAATTTTTCATATAACTTTCAATTAATTCCGATTCCTATGTTTTTTTGATTGTCAGCATAATTTCAAGTAAGCCAGTTGTCGAAAATAAGATCTTATATCTTGTAAGAGTTCGTTGATTCTTGTAGGATACATGCAGACAAATCGTTCATTACTACAGTCACATGATATTGTCTTTAAATTCGGTAAAACATGAGACAAGTCGTAGAAGAAGAATTTATGATAATTATACTGTCTATATCCGATATGCCTTGTAAAATTGCAATGAAGAATTTGTATATATTTTTTCAAAGAGATAATTTTCTTTAATTCTTGAATTGTTTTCAATGTATCACAAAGAAAAACGTTTAAAATAGTTAGATTTAGTGTTTCCTTGATGGATTTAGATATTAATGAACGGTTGTCAGATGACATTTTATGGCAATCAACATTTTTTTCTTGTTTGTTTTGTTTTTGTACAGTATAAAATAATTTTTGAGGTTTTGGCACAGTGTGAAGGGTGTAATAGAAGATATCATATACATCATGATAAATGTCCGAAGTGTCATGACATTCAAATGTCTGTTGATTAGTCAAGTTTTCTACTAAATTTTGAAATTTGTTAATGTTCGTCAGTTTATCGTTTGATTCTATCCTAATTAGATATGTCAATGATCGTAGTGCAGTTTTGAGCACATTAAACAGATCTTCTAACATTTGCTGATTAGTTTCATTCCTAATAAAAAGAGAACAGGTATTCTCTAAGTGTAATTTTTCCAATGTCTTTGGTACTTTTAAACATCGTAGAGTTTGAAAATCAGATAAATCCGTTAATAATAAATTTAATTCTTTAATATTCGGCGTTATCATGAATAGGTTATTTAATACTTTGAAGTCGAGTAGATTGATAAAGAGACATCTCATATTGGGTATTCGTGGTAGGTCCACAAAGTTTCCATGTTGAAATCCATGGTAGGCGTGTAAAGCTAATGATACCAGATTGTATGATCCGCATAAAGCAACTGTTTTTAACATATCCTTGTCTACGGGCTCAGTAATTGAAAGATCGGATATCAAACACGAAGACAAAGCTTTAGTAAGAAATTTTTGTAGTAATTTCTTACTTTTATAATGATTTAACTTCAAAATATTCAGATTTGTTAACTTGAAACTTACTTTGAATTTAACGGCATATAAATCTTCGTGTGGACCGAATGTTGCTTCAAATTGAGTACCATTACAATAGCAATTAATAACCATTGTTTTGTCCGGTGCCATATTCCAGATAATGATTTCTTTTTCCTAAATGATAAAATAAAATAGAAAATTGATTTAATCTATACATTACCAGTTCATTGTGAATCACACATTCACTTTTGAGTAAAATCCAATGATATATAACGATTAATTTGTCCAAGTCATTGATACAATAATCTTCATATAATCCAAAAAGACTGAAGAAAGACAGTTGAGACCATTTTATCTAAAAAATATAGTGTGTAAATAATATATCATCAAAATAAATTCGACGACGAGTGTGTACATCTTCTTTTGCTCTTATAAGGTAAAATATAAACACGAAAACAAGGACAAGAAGAGAAAAGAATATAAGGTTAATCAAGGTCAAAGAAAAGTAATCAGTGTGAAATCAAGATATAGCATATACCAGAATAAGAAAGAAAAGAATAGAAGAGAGCATCAAGGTGCACGTCGCAGTAACATACTGAAACAAAACCTTTATCAAAATAAACAGCAATATTAGAGATATAGAAACTCTTTCTCGGACGAAAACGTTTAATAGGACAATCAATAAAAAAATATTTTTTTTTTATTAAACAATTTATTTTTTATATTACAATTTGAAAAAAAATATTCTGAAAAAGATATTTTGTCTTCATCAAGTAGAATTTCTAAATTGGTTTATCCTACATTCATTCGTTAACAGTTATGGCATTAAGTGCAAAAAGGATTGGAGATGCATTTAGAGAAGGAGCTTATGAAGAGAATGTTAAATTAAATGGTTATCCATATTTAGGTAATAAAGCATTACGTAAAAAACGTCAAGGTCAAAGTAGAAGTATAAATCATCAACCAATAAATATTCAATTAGCAAATAAACGTTATTTAATTTTAACATATAATGCTGAATATAATTGAATTTATTATCCATTATCACTTCCATATTATGAAAAACCGGATTCTCTTATTTTAATGCGATAAATTCGACAATTAACAGCTGAAAATCATTTATTAAAATCTCGAGTTAAAATTTTTTTAGAATTTCTTCAAAATAAAATTTAATAAATGTTTCTTTCGCTTGAATCTGATGTTGAACCAAGGGGAAAAAAGTGGAGCCTGGTGGATCCTAGGATCCAATAGGATCCATCAGGATCCACAGGATCCACCGGGATCCATAGGATCCACTAGGATCCACAGGATCCACCAGAATCCAAGGATCTAGGATCCGCTTTTTCCCCCTATAGCTATACCCTATCTAACCAACATATCCCCGACCAAAAAGCTTTTTAACACCTCGGGTAGTTCCCTCGTTAGAATTGGTTATAATTAGCCATAGTTAATGTGGCAAAGTACACTACTACTAACTAGCATTAATTAGAATCGTAGTCAACAGTAAAACAAATTTTGAATTGAAATAATAGAAATTAGTCTATGCTTTTAGTTTATAGGATAGATAGAACAAATGTCTTTTTGCTTTGATAGTTCTCTATTATTTGATAAATCTATTAATGAATTTGATTCATTGGGGAAAATAATTGCATGTTATTGATTTGGTGAATGTTCAGCAGGGGAATTTTTAGTATGGAACGTTCAGCACGGAATTTTCAGCTCAGAAACATTCAGCACTAGGAATTTTGAGCATAGGAACGTTCAGCACTAGGAATAACCAGCACGTTGATTTTTCAGCACGCCAATGTCCACTATGAAAAATCTCAATGTGAGGATGTTCATATGAGTAGGAGCGTGCCTGCAGGCGTCGGATTGGTCTAGATTTGCTACAGGCTGCTATCTCTATGTGTGGGTACAAACACTGTATTTAAGTCATCTTCATCCACACCATCAATCTCACCAATAACGAAATCCACGCTCAAATCATCTCACCAGCACCAAAACCTCAATCTGTTAACTGATTCTTTCCCTCACCCACACGCACCTCTACGCTTATTACTTCACCAACACTACTCGGTACTCACAGCCGTACCCTCAGCCACACGAAGACCTTCACGCTACAGGCTTTAGCAATAGCGATTTAGGTACTGAAAATGCAGCGTGCTAATTATTCCTAATGTTGAACATTCCGGTTCCCATTTCATATTAACTCTTTTGATTCCATATAAATTCTAGCAAATTTAACCTAATGCCAGCTAGTTTGAGACCAATTCCATACCAATTCCTAGAATTCTATACAAATTATGGACAGTTCAAGCCAATTTTAGCCGGTTTCAGACCGATTCCAAGAATTCCAGTCGAATTGTAGACAGCTCAAGCCGATTTCAGTCGGTTTCAGACCAATTCCACCAATTCTTAGAATTGGAATTGGAATTGGAATTGGTGCATCCCTAATCTAAATCAATCTTAAAAAGAGATTTACTATAATTACACTTCAATAATATGTCTCTGTTAACTATTCTAAGATCATAAATCCACTGCCGCGGTTCAATATTTTTTCAATATAAATTATATAACAATTTGATATTTTTCTTTTATTTAATAAAACCCAAAAAAAAAATAAACAAATACATCGAAAAGCATAAAAATGCACAACAACCGGTAGATAACTGAATAAAAAAAAGAACCATCTGAATAATATTTAGAAAAAAAAATAAAACATTCTTTTTTAAATAAAAATATTCAATTTTGTTCAAATTGATTAGCAACATTTATGAAAAATGTTTCAAGATTTTCTGTTAATTCATGAGTAAGACCAGCATTATTAACAATATGTTCAACAATACTTTGTTGATTTTGATAATTTGCTTGTTCCGATATAAGAAATAAACGTATTGTATCATTATTTACTGTTAATTTTTTTAATTGCTCTGTATCGGTTAAATGATAATGTGTAAGAAAATTTAGAATACAATAAACTAATAAATGATCTTCAGGATGAATAGTAAATTGACGAATATAAGCAAACATTTTTGCAAGTAATTCAATTGTACCACGTTGATCCTAAAAAAACATCAAAATTAAAAAAACAAAAGAAAACTTTTCTTTCTTTTTACTCGATTTAATTTCGATAAAATTGTTAACGGTTCTTGAACATTATTTTCAGTAAATAATTTAAAGTCTTCTTTCGTTATAATTGGATACTAAATTAAATAGATAATTTTAAAAAGTAAATTATTACTATTTTTTTTAAATACTTTCAATAATCTTAACCATGTCCATAAAAGTCCACTGATAACACATGGATCTGTTTCTTCAAAAACTTCATCAATACCATTATTTATTTTATTAATTTTTTGTTTCCATGAGGAAATTTTCATTTGTTGATCGGACGAAAGAAATTCTTGATTAATTGACATAATCATACAATTAATTATTTGTTTAGATGGACTAAAATCATTATGTGATAAACGTTCATTTTCATAGAAAAATGATGGAGCAAAATCCAACCATGTTGCTTTTTCTTCTTCAGTTAAATTTTGAAGAGTTTTACGAACAAATACTGGTTTAGCATTTGCACGACGATTAATAGTTATTAATATTGTATCAATCATATAACCTGTACATAATTCAATTAAACGAGCAGCACATACAAATACTACCTAAATAAGGTTTATTTTATAGTAAAAATCAATGGTTTATAGAAAAGTAGAGAATGATTGAAACGTCATATAACTATTATTTGAAATCATAGAGTAAGATGAAAAACATGAATAGAAGTTTGATAGTTATTCATTTTATGTATTACATCGGATGATACAATAGTTATCTAATTACTGTTTCAAATAATCAAAATATTTAGAAGATGTCAACTAAGGAGAAAAACAAGTATCAAGAAATATCAAATTCGCTCACGAGAATATGCAACCTTATAAAACCAACTCTTCATATATTCTCTTGGGAAGCAGGATTGATTATACTTTTCCATCAATCTTATTCCTCGGGAATAATGTTATTTAAGTTTTTAGTAATTTCGAAGCTTTATACTATATTACATAATCAATTTCATTTAAAATTTGAGTCTTACTCTAGGAATATATTTATAGATGTATGCATCACGACCATGAACAAATGCTTTTTGATTTTGTAAATGCATATCCAATGAGAGTTTATCATTAACATCAGCACTAAAAAGTTTAATTATTAATAAAATCAAATTTAAAAAAAAAATAAATACAAACCAATCCGTAAAAACACGTCGCTTTGGAATTAAAAATTTTTCATATTCTTCTACAACTTAATAATATTAAAATAAAATAAAAAAAGTTTAATATATTCTTCAAATAATTATTATTTTCATAAATCTTTACTTTCAATTTGTTTTGTCATTTGTACACTTCCAGGTCGTTTTGCTCGTATATAATGAATAGCTTTATGAGCAGTCATACGATATTCATGTACAAGATATGAACAAATAACAAAACCTGTACGACCAAGACCAGCATGACAATGTACTGCAATCTAAAATATATCATAGAAATCTTTTTAATGTTTTGAAACGAAAAAAAAACACACACAAATACATACTTTTCCTTGTTTCATAGCAAAACTCATAACTTGCATAATATCAAGTACTGTTTCAACTTTAACTGTTCCATAATCTTCCATAGCATAATTATAAATAAAAACTTTGAAACAAAAAAATTAATAAATATAATGAAATTTTTATTTAATCTTACTTCCCAGATCCATAAATTCACTGGGGTCATAAGAAAAACCTGATGAATGATTTCCATGACCACAATGAATATGTTCATCAGGTGTTTCTAAATTAAATATCGCACGAATACCTGCTCTAAAAATTGATTAAAAAACAAATTTTTTTGTTTGTTTTTATTCTCAAAATCAATAAAAGAAAAAAGAAATTTACTCATAAAATAATTTCTTTAATTCAGTATGACGTATAGTTGGACGAGAACATGCTAAAATATTATCAGTTATCCTAAATAAATTAATTTTCTAATAAAATATTTTAATAATAAATAAAAACCAAAAATCTTTACCAATTAGAAAATATTCCATTAATAGCCATTTGTTCTGGACGCCAATAATCTGATCGTTCATATTTACAACTCGCTCCTCTACAACCTATATATTTAATCTAATTAAATATTTTCAATAAGAAAAAAACAAAAAAATTTTATTTACCTAATCGACAAGCAGTTCGTTCGGGTACTAATTTTTTTAATGCTTGAGCTAAAGGTGAATAAGCACCTTGTGGTGCTGATGTTGGTGAAATAAAATCATCAAGATAAGTTTCATGAACATGTTTACGTTTTTGTATAACTAAACTTGGATCAGTAAATGGACGTATAATATGTTTTTTATCATGATTATTTTGATTTTGTTCATTATTACTTGAACTAGAAGAAGAAATATCATCGGGAATTGAATTACCATTTAATGTTGTTTCAGGATGTAAAAATTGATCACCTAATGCAAGTGCTGCAAAACCAGCTGTTAAAGTTGAATTATTTTCTTCATTATTTTCTGTTGCTACAGAGGATGTTAATGTTGTCATATTTAGAAAAACAAAAAAATATTTTCTCTTTTACAAAGAATAAATATAAAATAAAAAGAAATTCATAATAATCTAAAATAAATATTGATATATGTGAAATTAAATCACATTTATTCTAACATGTACAGTAAATTTAAATGATCATCTTATCAATTTTCAAGATTTATCATTCAGTAACACGTTTGAATAAAAATTAATGTTTTAATTTATTATTAAATATTGAAGTAATGTTAAATCAAGAGTATATTAATTATATGTCACTAAACTTAGAAGTTTGTACAGGATGACAAGAAGATATTATATTGAGATTAAATGCATGTACATAGTTTTTGACTGTTATATACCAGTGGTTTTAATTTTTCTATCGATAAATAATCAAATTATGCTTTATGGTCTGAATTGTAACTATAGTGAGATTTTCAATTATCATTTGGAATTGATTCTGAAATTCTTCTTTAGTTATAACACTATTTTGTCGTTTGTATTCTGTATATTGACACGTTGCTAACAAAAAGTAAATTGAATTCTTTGAAAAATTAAAGAATATTCAATCAATACTTTGAAGTTGAGACTATGTGCGTTATGTAGACCTAAATGAACTATGAATACTCTGAAAAAAGTTCGGATCACTCACATATTGCTACAGAGATACTGCATTTTTATAGTATTCTTTAAAAATAAATGTCATGCTCCTCCTCAAAGATACCAGCAAAGCTGATTCTCGAATTTCGACTTGAAACTTTGGATAGAGACAAATCTCAATCAGAATAGTTCATTGTGAATGTTAACTGTATCCTGGGATAGGAAGGGCCAAAAAATCGAAAATAGTGACAGTAAACTATTCTCATTGAAGTCTGTCTCTATCCAAAGTTTCAAGTCGAAATTTGAAAATCACTTTTGCTGATGTTCCTCACGGGAGACCACAGCATTTAATTCAAAATACTGTAAAAGTGTAATATCTCCATAGTAATAAGCTAGCGATCCAAACTCTTTTCAGAGTATTCATAGCTCATTTGAGTTTACATAATACATATAGTCTCGGTTCAAAAACGATTTCACTGTTGATGTTCTTATTTATAGAATATATTACTTAGTTTTCAAAAATGCTGTTTCAGTTCGATTTTTTTTAAACTAAAATCATCGAATAAAAGCGAAAGATCATATTATCTCAATTGTAAACTCTTAAACAGTATACTTTAAAATATATCGATTAGACACTCGCTCATCCATTTGCTTGGTATTATCATATATAAAACTAAAATTATTTCCACAGATTAACTAGCCGAAAACTTTGAAGCATTCTTTAGATAAATAATCAAATACCTTAAGAATCTTCAATATTAGAAAGTATTTATGTTGTATAAATTTCAAGTTATTCCAACAAAGAATTTTGATATACATTGGATTTATTAGTATATGAATGGTATCATAAAATAAATCTTTAAATAAATTGTTTATGATAGAATTATGTATGTTATTTTTATTATTCACATTTGATACCATAAATGTTCATATTTCTATTGAAACAACCTCCTTATTTTAATCTAGCGACATTGAAAATTTTCATTGGTTTATATTAGACCAAATAATTCTCTGACAACAGTTGATGATTGACAGACATGATCAAATTTATTTTATTCACAATCAAATATTAAATTTTCATATAATTAATTCTCATATATAATAATCTTATTGTTAAAATTATGCATTCATTATCATATGTTATATATCTCAGTGTAATTTTCTTTATTTTTTCATTTGTACAATCAAAAACACCAGTTGATGAACAATATTGTGAAGGTAAAAATACATATATATATATAGAATATTTTCGTTTTTTTGTTAGTATGTATAAAAACTATCAAGAATTTTGCTGATACATTAACTAATGAAGAAAAGTCTCATGTCGAAAAAATTGAAAAAGCATTTAAAAAATATTGTAAAAATGTTAAAGTTGATTCAAAAGAACATCGATTGGTAAATAAATAAATATTCTTATTTTATTTAATAAATAAAAATTTCTTTAGTGTTTTTATATTGGTGCATTAGAAACATCAGCTACTTATGCTATTGGTGATTTATCTAAACCACTTTCATGGGGTATACCAATTGAAAAAATTTGTCGAGAAAGACTTGCCAAAACTAATCCACAAATATGTGAAATAAAATATGGTAAATTTGGTTTTGTTTTTTTTTCTATTATGAAAATTTGTTTTTGTTTAATTGTTTTTAGAAAAACAAATTGATATAAATAATATTGATTTAAATAAGCTTAAAGTAAAAGATTTAAAAAAAATTTTAATTGATTGGGGTGAATCAGCTGATTTTGTTGAAAAATCTGAATATATCAAACGTATTAATGAAGTTAAAGATAAATATGTCAAATCAACAACAGATACAAATCAAAAAGATTTATAGTAATCAAATGATATTTATATTATATTAACTGCTTATTACATGTTTATGTATAAATAAAAATCTCTCTTTTTTTTTGTTGTTTGAAATTATATGAAAAAGAAAAATGTCAAATTATGGTTTATTAATGAATTTGATTATGTTTACTTGTTTTTTGTTTTGAGTATATTCTTGAATAAATTAAATTTGTATTAAATATATTGAGAATCAAGTTGAAAAGAACTTATATTTTAATATATTCAATCAGTTGAACATATCAATACTGAAAGTCACAGTAGTATCACTCAATGATTTATAAAGATTTACAAGAAAAAAAACAAAAATCTTGATTTAATACTTTCTTAGAAGAAATAATTTGTCTACTTGTTTCATTAAAAAAAATCGGTAATCATTAGAATAATAAATGACCTTCTTTTTTTTTTTGGACAAAGGTGTCATTCTTTCACACATTTCTTAATGTTGATAGACTTCGTTTTTTAATTTAACATTGTTTAGTTAGTCGAAAGTGTCTGCCATTTGGCAGTTTCTATTGCTACCGAATGATCACAGTAGGTGGTCTAGTAAGTGAGAGAATCTTTAGCTCTTCTGCCTCAAGCATTGCGCTAGACAGATGAACAGGAAAAAGAGGAAAAAAAAATGCTTGTGGCAATTGTTCAATTAATGGAACTTGTCGTATTCGTCGGCATTGTCATCTGAGAATCGATGGTCAGTCGGTAGCACCCTAACGAGCACAAAATCTGCTCAAATAATTCAACGAACATGTGTATCAATAGATCATTCTTTTCTTTAGAAATAAACTATTCTTATGTGTATCTTTTTCTTTTTTATTTTTCCTAAAAAAGAAGTTTCTCTCGTCTTGCTTTTATTATCAACCAATAATAACTTGTCTTTCTTATTGAATACTTTTCTATTGGATAATAAAATAAAAGAAAAAAAAAAACTCGAACTAGAGAAAAGAAACAAAAAAGAAAAAGAAAAAGAAATGCATCGATTCTCAAGAGCCTTGTGAGCTATGCCGTTCGTGAGTATAAGTGAGTGGAAACAACATTAGCTTAATGGAAGTAAATTTCATTCGTTAGCTCAAGCTCTTGTGAGTTCTCTTCTTCCCTAACGAAGTTGTCTCCTTCGTTTCGCATTCGAGTAGTCATCGGATGTATAGTCTATATATCTTATCTGCCTTCATCAATTATTTATTACTCTTATTCTATCTTCTATAATAAGTATAAGTGTTGATTTGTCGTCTAACAAAATTAGTCACCTCAAATTAAGAATCTTAGAAAAACTCTAATTCTATGATGATTATTATATAAGAAGAAAGAAAAGAATGATAGAGAGAAAGAGAAAGAGAAGCGAGCAAATCATATTTCAACCACTCATTCACTTTTCTCCTTACTAAAATAATAATCATTATCAATGAATAATAAATAATTCAATTTAGACCAACCATATATACACAAGCAAAATGTCAAGTTTAACCAATAATATTACAAATCGAATCTCATCTTCATCAAATAATACAACTTTTTCTCAACCATCATCATTTATTAATAATAATGATACTTCTAATACAACAACAGATACTAATACATCATCAACACCATCATCATCAACATCAACAACACCAACATTAATACCCACTACACTTGGTTTAACAGCAATGGGTTTAGCTGCTGTAACAGCAAATAATATATCAAATTCATCTAGTATAGAATGTGATTCAAAACGTAATATATCAACTAAACTTGATGATCATTATACTAGTTTTTATACACTAAATCGAACATTACCTCCACCACCAGCTCCACCACCAACAGGAACATCTCCATTTAATATTATTAATCAATCATCAAATAATAATCTACAATTTGTTACTAATTCAACAGGTTAATTTAGAAATATAAATATAAATATAAAAACATTCAGTATTTCATTGATTAGGTCATTCTGATAGTGGAGCATTTAAAAAAATAAAACATGAATCACTTTTATTAAATACTCATCCATATAATCAACTTCAATCATATAATCCTCATTATCATCAAATATCTTCACTTTCATCAAATAATACAAATAATCTTTCTCCAGCACATTCATCAAATTCTAGTCAATCTTCTCATCATTCATTATCAAATCCTACTAGTCAATGTCCAACACCAGCACGACGTCGACATCGTACAACATTTACACAAGAACAATTAGCAGAACTTGAATCAGCATTTGGTAAAAGTCATTATCCAGATATTTATTGTCGTGAAGAATTAGCACGAGTTACAAAATTAAATGAAGCTCGTATTCAGGTTTGTTATGATCAACAAAAAAAAAAAAAAAAAAAAAAAAATCATATTTTATATTTTTGTCATATTGATTGACAAGCATAAGAGGAAATGTCGGATGAAGTATCGAACCATAGATAGAACGAACGATGCGAATACTCGTATGCATATATAGACTAATAATTGAATCATGCAGGCACACTCCGTTGTCGCGTAAGAATAGATTTCTAATGAGTATGTGCAGTCGAGCGACAAGAAACTACATCAATACACGAGAGAAAAAGACAAGTCGTCTTGTCGATTAGCTCGTGCATTGACAATTGAATAGTTTTAATTGAAAAATAAATAAGCGAAACTTTTTTTTTTAATATTTTTTTTTTTAAAAATAAATAGGTTTGGTTTCAAAATCGACGAGCTAAATATCGAAAACAAGAAAAACAATTACAAAAAGCTTTATCACCCGTTCTTTCACCATGTAATGCAATGATGAGAAATTTTTATCAAACATCTACTGGAAGATCTTATCAATATGGTACATCAACAAATGGAACAAATAATATTGTATCGAATCAAATTCGTTATCCACCAACGGCTGTTACATATTCACAATTTTCACCACTTACATCTGTCAGTATACGACAGGTAGGAGTTATTTTTTTATTATTAATAAATACGAAATACTTTTGTTTTTCTTTCTTTCTTTCTTTTAGGACAATCCATTACCATTTCAAGATACTGAATGGTATAATAAAAGTCTATCATCATTTCGTGTTGATCATCCATCAATGCTTCATTATCCAGCTTAAACAGTGTGCGTGTGTGTGTGTGTGTGTATATCTTACCTTTTTACAGTGAAAATAATCCCTTTTTTTTTTCTATGTATGTGCCATTTTGTTCTATAAATAAAATAAAATAAACTATGACAAAGATAGAAAATAACAAGAAGATTTTTCGTTTCTGTTTTTTTTTTCTGAGTTCACTAATTTTATTGTTGTAATAACAAGTAATTTAATATTAACTCATACTTCAAATAACTGTCAAATATTACAATATTCTAACGATTGTTTAACTCTGACTATATTATATTGCATTAACAATAACAGAAAAAAAAATGTTTTGTACTTGTCAATGTCCATTTAAGTTTAATAAGAGTAATCAAATTCTTAAACAGTATTCAAATCTAATTTTGATCTACTTCACTTTTTTTTTTTCTTAAAAAAGAAAAACTATATATAAATTAAGATCTATCTAATACTTTTGGTGAATTTTATGAAATCAAAAAAAAATTTTTTTTTTGAATATATAATTATCTATCATATCTTTCCAATAAAATAACAATCGATCGTTGATTGTCTTCCTTTTTTTTTTACATATAGAAACATGTGGGATCAAAATGATGGATAAAACATCTCGCCGATTGGTTGTTGATCATCTTATTGAACGGAGCACATCTTCTATACAACCACTCATTTTTCTTTTTTTTTTTTTCTTCTTGTCGTTTCTCGTTTCTTCATGCAATTTTATTTTCCTTTGAACTCATTCAACGACAAATACTTGATATAGAATAAGACGATCTTACTTAAAAGATTAACTAAGTATAATATAAAAATTAAAATCATGTTCGAAAATACCAATTATACAATTACATCATGTAAAAACAAAACTACAATTTTTTTTTATAAATAATAAATAAAAGAATTTTTTTAATTTTGTAGTAAATACTGGTGCATTTAAACGTACAAAACAAAATGATAATACAATAATAAATCAATCATTTATATCACCTTTATCTCATTCTCAAGACCAACAACGTAATCATTCATCAGCTCGTCGTCGACATCGAACAACATTTACACAAGAACAACTTAATG
Source organism: Macrotrachela quadricornifera (assembly GCA_022393335.1). Classification (NCBI taxonomy): domain Eukaryota; kingdom Metazoa; phylum Rotifera; class Eurotatoria; order Philodinida; family Philodinidae; genus Macrotrachela; species Macrotrachela quadricornifera. The sequence goes on along the minus strand of JAJEKB010000074.1, from coordinate 17,497 downwards.
AACTTGAATCATCATTTGCAAAAGGTCATTATCCCGATATATATTTACGTGAAGAATTAGCACGTACAACGAAATTAAATGAAGCACGTATACAAGTAACTATTTAAATATTATTAAATATAAAATAATAAATATATATATAAAGCTTTCATGTATAATCATTTTCCACTTGAATCACATGCCGTCTGTTATGAATAACACGGTTCATTTGATGGTACAATTTCCAGATTGATTATAGCTTGTTTCACACATCGAATACATTCTTTCACTTTTTTTTTTCTTCTAAGATTAAGATGTGTTATTTTGAACAACTGTTCAAAAATCGATAAATAAAACTTGAACATATGGACTTTTCTCTTTTCAATCATGTCATTTCTTTCTTCTTGTAATATAACCTTATTCCACATGTCATAGTGAATTATATTTATGCTTCAATGAATAATGATCCCAAAAAAAAAACGGAAAATTTCCTTCTTTTTTTTTTTTATTTATAGGTATGGTTTCAAAATCGACGAGCAAAAGCTCGTAAACAATCACATAATACATCATCATCAGGTAGTACATCAACATCATTATTATCATCTGTTCGTTTATCATCATCAAAACCATTTTTAACAAATCCATCATCATCATCATCATCATTTCAACATATATTTAATGGACGAACAAATGCATCAACATCATCACCAACAAATATTATGATGACAACAGATCCTACTATGTTTTATCCATCATTTCCACCATCATGTGATTTTAATGTTCGTTCAACTATTGTAAATAAAGAAGAAACAAAAAAAAGAAAGTTTATTTAAAATTCTTCTTTTTCTTTAGGAAAATACAATGTCATTTCAATCTCAATATCCACAACAACATCAAAATACAGAAGATGAATATACAAGAAATATGCGTATGCAAAATTTAATTAATCATCATCCTAATCTATATCATCATGAATAAATATCGAAAGAATTATATTATAAGTGATAGACGTTTGTTTTCTTTTTCTTTTTTTTTATTCGATATATAGATTATGTATTATGTTTTGTTTATCTCATTTTCATTTCGTATTATATGACAATTAATTATTCGTAGGAATTTTATTTTATAAAAGTTTAAAAAAAAAACAAAACTATTTTGTGTTTTCAAAGATTTCAAAAATGTGAAATTTTTGTTAATGTATAAAGATGAATATAATCATCTCATAAATGTGCATGTTTTATAATCAATTGAGTGATTATACAGATGGAATCAGTTGGTATTGCATCAGAGATTGTCGTCATTTAAGTCATCTATATCACATAACTTTGTTTTGTTCAAGACTCTGAAAAAGAGAACAGAAATATAACTATGGATATAACATAAAAAGTTGCTTCTCAACCTAAAGATCGAATTTTAATCTAGTTTATTAGTAATTTTGTTCGCATGAGTGAGTATACTAATTGATCTTGTATCTCCAAATATGTCAAGGTTAATCTAGAGTTACACTTACCATTTGTCGAGATGAAAAAAAAATGTGGAAAAATAATTAGAAATCAGAAGTTATGAAGTTTTAAACTTAAGAAAAATACATTTTTTTTTAATTTTATTCAAAAATGATTTATCTACTATAAATTGCTAGATTATATAAATTTCTCTTTCAACAAATATAAACAGCTAATTTAAATAAAAAAAGAAAAAGTATAAATGAAAAAAGATAAGAAAATAAATAAATACAGGTGTTGCAATATTAGCTCGTGAATTAGGTGAAAAAAATACTTTAAGTTCAGCTAAACCCATTGTTGAATCACATCCTTGATACCAAACTAAAAATGTATTTTCAGCAGTTTTTTTCCATCCTTCAACAAAAATAACTAATGGTGTAAGACCACGATTTGTCCATTCATTTGATGTATTATCACATTTTTCCCAATCTAATTCAGGTGAAAATATTGGTTGATCACTTCTAGCTAAAATTTCTGTTGGATTTTCACCATTTAATATTGCCCAACCTAAATTATATTCAAGTATCCAATTTGGTTTTGGATTTGCAATATTTGTACGTCGTGCTGAATTATAAAGAAATAAATAATTATTATCACTTAATTTTAATGGTTCAGGTCCAGCTTCAACAAGTTCAGAATCAAATGAATCAGATCGTGTACGTAGTAGATAATTATGTGTTAAACTATAATCAATAAAATTATTTGTTTGAGCTATAGCAATATTTGAATCATTAAAAAATAAATAACCATGTGTATTATTATGAATTAATAAACTACCACTTTTACACCAAAATACATCAGGAAATAAAGGACCATGATATATCCAATTTTGTTTCATTAAACAATCTGTTTCACAAGTAGCTAATGCTAATTGTGCACGCCAATCACCACTAGAAACTTTACTTACAGCTGTATAGAATCTAATTAAATTAAAATAAAATTCTCTTTTTAATTTAAAATTTAAGAAAAAAACTAAGATTATCTTACAAATAATAAACTCCATTATGAAGTACAACACGAGGATCTTCAGCTCCTAAAGATTGATAATCTTTATCAATATCAATAATAACATTTTCTTTAGTTATATGTGAATATTTTAGATGATCATTAACAATACTTTGACTCACGGCTATTTTACTTGGTCCAACATCATAAATAGTTTTTGAATCATTAAGTAAATCTTGAACACGTACTAAAAGTGCTACTGCATTTGGATCATTTTTCATTGGCATAAAAGCACTATTATAATTATATAAAAAATCTGAATTACTATCCCATGATGAAATAATTGGTTTATTTGAGAGACGTTTCATTTCGAAACGTGGTGGTACATAGGAGAAACTATATGAACTCCATGATACCACAAAATATAAAACGACATATACTTTTGAAACAACCATAATAACGCTTTTTTTTGTAAAGAACTGTGATATACAGGTGAATATTTATACGATAGCTCACTAAAAGAGAAGATGTTATGTCAATAAATGTTATCAAGAATATAAGCCTTTGGTATTATCACTATTGTATAAAATGAAGTGTCAATAATCATATAAAAAATGAACATAGTGGTTTTTTTTTAAGAGAATGCTTTAATCCAATATATATGTCGTAATTTTTTTATTTTTGATGTTGTTACAAATAATAAAACAATAGATTAAGGTAGAAATAGTAACAAAAAAAAACTAACAGATCAATGATAAATATAAGTAATATAAAAGTAATAAAAAATAGGAGATTCATTTCTTTTTTTCGTTGTTGTTGATTAGTATATTGAAATGGGAATGCATTTGGTTTTTTTTTCTTTTGATTTATCCATGTGATGGTGCATCACGTTCTAATGCAATTTTAAATTCTTCATAACTAATAAATCCATCACGATTAAGATCTTCTTCTTTAAGTATCTCATCAACAAGATTAATAAGTTCTTCATCATTTGGATGTTCAAAATGTGTACTATTTTGTCCACTATTTGTGCCATTTTCTTCTTCATGTGCATGATTCATTGCAGCTATAACTTCTAAACCATCTAAACGATTATCATTATTTTTATCATGTAATTTAAAATAATAAAAATTTTGTTCTTCTGGTGTCATCTGATCTACTGGTTTATCTATTTGATTTTTAAGATCATGTTGCATATGACTAAATCAATCAAATACAATACAATAGTTTGATAATTAAAAAAAAAAACATTATTATACCTTTTATCATGCACATAATCTTCCATTTTTCGAAAGGCATGTGGATGATGTTCACCGGTAGGATGTTGGCTTTCACTACCATGTTGACCATGGCTATTTATTCGATGGATAGAAAAAAATAAAATAAGAAGATAGATATGCATTCTATTAGTAAAGAGTTTGTTCCATAATTGTGAGGAATTGTTTTTCCTCCGTATTTATATTGCATAGATATAAAGGAAAATTACATTTATTTAAGAATATAAATCATTACTGTATAGCATTAATGAAATTAATTAGATGATTAGGAAACTAGTGCTTATCAAAATTCTATCTGATGAATTTGATCTAATATTATTGATTCAGAAAAAAGTAGTGTCAATGGCAATATTGACTGGTGAAATAATATGACACCAGTATTTAATACATTCATATTAATTTATTCTTTATCATCATCGTACATGTGTTTACAGTATGAAATGATTTGATACATAAAATCAACTGTAACAAAATAATATCTTGATTTTTTCATTTTTCTAATATGTTAGAACTTAGATTTAATATGATCTTTATATAACAAGACAGAAAGCAGATTGAAAATACCATAAAATATGATGTAAAACTATTCGTACGAATGTCAAAGAATGGTGTACAGTAAGGATTCATGAAAAATGTTCTAATTTATATTTGATTGAAAGGAAAATGAAAAATAGTTTATACAAAATTTGTTAACAACAGGTATAAACTTTCCAGCTGTATATTCTGAAAATTTTTTTTGAAGACTTAAAACGTGCATGTCACACTGAGTTTTGGTTCAATCCTCTTGTCTGTAAAATTTATTTGCTTTTCATGGTTCTTCATAGCCCTTATCTTTCAATAACGGTTAAATTATTTCAAGAATGCATTTGAGGATCATTTAGAGGATGTTATAAATGATTACTATTATTGACCTTGACAACTCCTCTTAACTTGTCTCGAATCGCATGACAAAGAAGCAACCATTTAAAGTAGAACATCATAATTTTCTTAAAGATAATCGATAAACCTACGTAAAATTATTCACTGTGAACTACAAACTGAATCACTGTATAATAGTCTCAGACATTTATTCAGATATTTTTGCATCGTAGATTATTGCATATTTATGAAGTATTGCAATCATTACTGCTTCAGTTATGTTTGATTTTTTAATGAATAAATTGCTATGAGCAAAGAAATAACAATGGTTTTCTTCATGAAATGTATAAATTCTCTATGAGACACATCCATTAGCGTCTTTAATTCATGAACCACTTACATGATTACGATTTTTCAAACATAAAGCCAGTCTATTCCTATCTAATTTTGAGCTTTTATTATATGAAAAAAATCAATCAGGTAAACAAGAAAAAACATAGTTTTTTATATTTATATCAGAACAGTACATTCTGAGCATTTTAATATCTTTCTCAAGTATGGCGAACAAAAGCAATTTTATATTTTAAATCTGTTAAATTAACATTGAGTTCTTAGTTTATATTCAAAATTTTTCAAAGATCATTTATGAATATATAATTTTAGAACAGTTTCAATCTAAAAAGAATTTAAATGATTATCCATTCCTTTCTAGTTGTTGCTATCCTAGATATGAATGAATCATTTTCTTTCTCATTTGTCTATTTTTAAAACGAATCATATAACATAAATAATTCTCTTTTTGAACACTTCAATGCATTGTTAATTTATAAAATCTATTTATTTATTTTTATTAATTATAAAATAAAAAATCTATAAATAATTTTAATAATTTAATTAGAAAATTTATTTAACAATATCCTTAAAGAAGGAATGTCTCACTTGACAAAAATAGTTATGATTGGTTAATAAGAAAAAAAAACGATGGATTATTTAAAAAATGGAAAAGAAAAGTGTTTTATGCAAGACGAATAAACACACATATACAATTTTGTAATAATGGTTTTCATTAATATAATAAAAGCGTCTATTTTTTCTACAATTTTATTTATTGGTACTTGGTTTAATCTTCTTTTTATTGCTACACCTGCTATTCCATTTATATTTATAAATCGACGAATTTATTTTCGTTGGTGTTCTTTTTTTGCCGGTTATTTTTTTTTAATGATTACGGTAAATATTTATTTTCTTTTTAATTAAAAATTATTTTTATATTTTAGTGTTTTCTTGAAGATTTTTCCGGTATTAAAATAATCATTACTGGTGATGATTTAACAAAAAATAAAAATCGTTCATTAATTATATTAAATCATCGAACAAGACTTGATTGGTTATTTATATTATTGTCACATTGTCGTTTTCAAACTCTTGAATATCTTAAAATTGTTTTAAAAGCTTCACTTAAACATATACCTGGTCCAGGTGAAAATCTTTTTCACATGTTCTTTGTTTTTTTAATTATTATTTTATTAATAGGTTGGGGTATGCAACATGCTGCTTATCTTTTTCTTGAACGTACATTTGAAAAAGATGAACAAAGAATGAAAAATATTATTGGTTATTATAAAACATGTCAATCACCAGTTTCAGTATGTATTTTAAATGAATTTTATTTTTACTAACAAAATAACAAATAATTCTTGTGTATGCATGTACAATAATCATAGAACATACTAATTCATGCAATAAAAAAATTAAATAGATATTTTGTTGAATTAAAATAATAATTTAGTGATTGCGCGTTTGATTTGAGATTTTGTATTTAATATGGGTATCACGTATTGTGAATATACTTATCAAAGTTTTTAAAATTTTATTAGGCCTATGCGCGTATTTTCCTACGGAGATGGTGAAAAGGTATTTTTAATGTTTCTGTAAAAAACGACGAATTTCGATTGCAAATTATCAAAAAAATAAATTTTCGGAATATTACTAGAAATTATACTTGTCTGAATTCTACAAAAGGATATTATCGACTCTTCTTCGTTTTAGAATAAAAATGTCGTTTCAAAATCCATTTAAATGACCTCATTAGAGTTATAAATTCTTCTAGAGGTTTACGAATCAAAGTTTCTTCTATGCCATTAATTTTCCCAAGTTATTCGAAATTGAAGAAATGTGAAAAACGAAGTGTTCCTTATTCGAGATGCGGGCACTTAAGGAATTAATGAGTATATCCTATTATACAGTCTGTTCAGTATGAGTTAAGTTTATATATAGACCTTATTCATATAAGGCCTTCCTTCGCTTTGTGATCTTGTTAAAACATGATTTCCGCCGTGATGCACTGTACCGGGCTAAAAATTTCAAGGCACACCTCAGATGAGTTATTTATGCAATACTGATAATTTCAGCTCCATTCCTTGTACTTAACTAGAGTTAAAACAATTTTATCGTGCGGTGACTTACCGTATTTGTAATGGCATTCTAACTTAAGTCAAAAATTCTCTTTTCTGTTTGAAAGAGTGTCAAAAACTGCAGGTTCTATGAGGTTCTGATTTTAGAATGTATAATTAGAGTACCATTTTTTGAAAGTTTTTCAAGTGATTGAACTTGTCAGTCTTTTTCACCACTTGAAAGATAATAGTTAAAATAAATGGTTCTCATAAGATTTGCATCATCAAATGCTCTTTGAAATAAAAGAAAAATATCTATTTAAAACTTTATACAATTTCCGCGTACTTGATCCTAAGATCGAATTTTGAGACGACGGAGGACGGTTTCAGGATTTTATGCGTATTTTCTTAGATTATATGGCGAGATGCTTTATTTTACAGAAACAAACTTTTGATATGAGATACGTGCTAAGATTTTAATAGTATAAATTTAATTTTTTTAATTACTTGAATATTAAACATATATGACTGTATTTTCTATGATTAGGCTACATAATCTTTAATATAATATCTTTCCTGATGATTAACCTAAACAATCTGAATTATTCTGCGTGCATAGGCTTTATTACTTGAATGATATACCGTGCGCACGATGAATCACAACAATTTATCTGCTTTGCATCCTATATTCAGTAAAAACTATTGTTATAAACTATAAAAAAAAGAACTAAGTAAAAAGTTATTTTCTATGTATAGGTGTTAATGTTTCCCGAAGGAACAAATTTATCCGATAAAACGAAAAAAAAAAGTAATGATTATGCTGCAAAACAAACGACTTATAATAAACCATATGATTATTGTTTACATCCACGTATAAAAGGATTTATCTATTTAGTTAATATTATGCGACATGGTTGAATTATTTTAAAATTTGATTTAATTTTTTATTTTGTATTTTTTTTGTTCTTTTCTTTAGAAGGTATTATCGATAGTGTTGATGATGTCACCATAGATTATGAAGGAAAATTTCCAAATACAGAATTAGATTTATTAAAAGGTCATATTCCGAAAGTAGTTCATGTTCATATTAAACGTTATAATATAAATGATATACCAAAAGAAGATGAACATATTGGTCAATGGTTAGAAAAATGTTGGGATGAAAAAGAAAATCGATTGAAAGAGTAAGAAAAAAAAAAGAATAATTAATTCTTTATTATCTTATTTTTTCATTAGATTTAATACTAAAAAACAATTTGATTTACCAACAAAAAGAATTCATCACGAAGAAATTGAAACAAATATAAAATTTCAACGTCGTTTAGCATTTATTATATGGATGGTATTTATTCTATTTTGGTCATATTGTATTATTACTTATATGAAAATAAAAATCTATATTTTAATAGTTTGTTTATTTCATATAATAATGGAAGTATTTGCTAATGGTATTATTGATTTTGTTTGTCAACTTGATGCGAATGATCGACAAAAACAATCATCTATTAAACAAGACTAAATCTATTTATTTATTTTTGTTTTGTGATTCAACCATAAATCATTTTCGAATGTATTTATACTTATAATTTTATTTTTTTATTTATTTTATTCCAGATAAAAAGAAAAATCAAAGAGTTATGCAGATTTTCGTGCGTACTCTCGATGATCGAACATTAACACTCGATGTTCAACCTGAATATACAATTAATGAAATCAAAGAAATTGTTGAACAACGTGAAGGTAAATTATTTAATAGAATCAAATATTAGACAATATATTTTTTGGACAAACAAAAAAACAAAACCTGAAAATTCTTTATTATTCTCAAAATATTATATTTGAGAAAGCATAAGATACTGTAGAAAATATTGAATGAATTTCTTGATAAACTATTTATCGAACTATAATTTAATCTTCGATGTCTTTGATTGATATATATTCAGATTTTTCTGAATACACTAACTATTGTAAATAATCTTTCAAATAATTTTATTTACTATTGTATGGTATAGAGCTTAAAATGAACTGGACTGAACTTGAGAAAATTAATCTATAAATTATGAAACTTTTATTTAAACTCGTTCTCTCCAGGTTTTTACTTCCAGAAGGATGATTGGAAAATTTGGGAGAGCATGCTACATAATTGTTGGCATAATAACTGCCAGCCTTGGAAAGACAAACTCGATTCTCAAGGAAACACTACTCCCTTAGGTACTTTTCTGGATAAAGCACTATATTTCGTGATAATCTATCTAATTATACATTGTCACCCTCGATAATTTGGTTTGACATAGGGATCATTATTAAAGATCAAAGTTTTGATATATTAATTATTTTTGTATTTGAATTAAAATTTTTTTAGGCATTCCTGCTGATGAACAACGTTTAACATTAGGTGGTATTTCATTAAATGATGAATTAACAATTGATGAATGTCATATTGAAGAAGAAAGTACACTTTATGTTTTACTTGATCTTGAAGGTGGTGGTAAAAAACGTAAGAAGAAATCATACAATACACCAAAGAAAAACAAACATAAACGAAAGAAGGTTAAATTGGCTGTACTTAAATATTACAAAGTAAAAATTGAAGAAGATCATTGTTTATATGAAATTTAATATAATCTTTTTTTTGTTTCGTAAAGGTTGAAGATACCGGCAAAATCCGTCGTTTAAGACGTGAATGTCCATCAAAACAATGTGGTGCTGGTGTATTCATGGCCGCACATCATGATCGTAATTATTGTGGAAAATGTTGTGTGACATACATGTTCACAAAACGTGAAGAAGAACAATAAAAATACAAAAATATATACAATGATACTTTAAATCATTGTTTCTTTTTTTTGTTTTGTAACATCATTAAAAACGAAAAAAAAAAGATTAAATAAAAAGAAAATTATTCATTATATTGTTTTCATCGTAAAAATAACATCATTTAATTATCTTTTAGATTTGCTTTTTCTTTTTAAACATAAATATGACTACAACACAAATGAAAACACCTCTTAATCCAAGACCATATATTAATGAATTAGTAGGAAAAAAAATTCTTGTTCGTCTTAAATGGGGAATGACATATACTGGTAAGTTAAATAAATAATTATACTATATAATAATAAATATTTATCTTTAATTAAATTTAGGTGTTTTAGTTAGTGTTGATCAATATATGAATGTACAATTAGGTCATGCTGTTGAATATATCGATGAGCAAAATAAAGGTCCATTAGGTGAAATTCTTATTCGATGTAATAATATTCTTTATATATCCGGTGTTGAAGAAGCTGATGAAGATGATAATGCTATGACATAAAAAGAACTTTATTATTAAAAAAAAAAATTTTCTTCTTGTTGTTATTGTACTTTTCTTCTGTTTTATGTACTTTATGACATGTATGTAGGTAAAAATTAAGATCGAAAAAAAAACAAGATATATATATATATGTCATTAAATGTTTAATGATTATTTTGTTTTTTTTGTAAATAGAATTATGATCAATATGCATAATCTAGGAAATGAAGAATATTTTCAAATATCGATTTTAAATAAATCAGAATGAATATGTAGAAAAAATATTGTATTAAAGGGAATTTCAAATTGTAATAATAGTTATTTAAGAGCAGGAAAATAATCAATTGAAAGAAAAAGAATATAAATTACATCATGTTTATGGAAATTAATGTAAAAGAAATTATTAATCGATTCGATCATGTTCTAAAAATGATTCGGTTTGTTAACTTAGTCAACCGAGGCATACAGTCAGTTAGATGTACTTCGATGAGCTCTAGCGAATGGTATATGCTTTGTTCAAATGAAAATGAAATTTCGATAGGCATGTTCTATGGGAAAATTTTAATAAGAAACTCAGGTTTGTCTTCTGGCGCTGTGCCACTGACATTAGTGTGATACAACGGTACTGGTTTGTTATCTTCCCACATAAGTTTTTTATTTTTATTTTCTAGTACAACCTTACTTAGTAATGCGGAGAGATAACAAACCAGTACCGTTTTTTTTTTATATTTATATATATAAAACATAACTACACTCACATTAGGTTTCATACAATTTATTCTGTTTTAACAAGCAATCTGACACATTCTTTTCTTCACAGTTATTCTTATACATCAAAGATTTTACGACAAAAAGAAAATTCATAAGCAAAATCTAATTGATATTCTTTTACTTATAATAACATAAATAGTCATTAATAATATTCAATAGATGTCCTTCAATCTCGCTAAGGTATTTTCCATAGTTTTCCATTTTGGATGTTATTGCATCATTTGAATTTATTTCAATATAGATAGTTGATTGATAAAGATAATAATCGACTGGAAAGCGCGGCGTCTTTCTGTAACCGGAGCTACTTCTGGAGTCGGATTGTGTGAATGACTTGCGGGCGGGAGTCCTGTTTGTCGTTGATCTATGTTGATCGAGCGTCCGCACGAAGCTTGGCATCGACATGGTGGGAGTTGAGGAATCTCTCCTTCCAGGGCGCCTAAGGAAGGTTGAACCGGCTGAGGCGCGAATATGCGAGCAAGTCAAAGACCTCATGTCGAGTAGTCGTGGGATAGCGCTTGTGAATAGACAGCGGTAGGCAGCCCGTCCAATATAGTTGGACCATAGTCTGTTTTTCTTTTTTTTTGTTTCTCTAGATTATTTAATTATTCTTAAACTAGTTTATTAATTAAAATATTTTCTTCTTCATATTTTTTATATAAATTTATGAAGATAATGAATCTTTTAATGAGATAAGAGGAAAAATTGCTATGAGGAACATTTTGTTCAAATATTTAATTATTTTGATCAATTTTTGATTTATGAAAATTTATTTGAAATTTTTAATTGTTAGAAATGAATACATAATATTCTTATGATAATATGACAATCAAACAAAGCTATAAGCATTATTCTTAATTATCTCAACTAAATATGTCAAATGAAATAATCAAACACAAACATATAAGAACTATTTTTTTCAACAGATCCAAAATTCTTGAAATCAAATTTAACACATCGAGGGCATAGTTCAATTATCAGAGAATTCAGTTTAAATATATGAATTCATGAAATTCTTGGAATTGCATGTAATGAAACTATACAGAATCATTAATTTTGAACTATTACTTTGTTTATTTTGGTCGTTTCAACGAGAAGCATCATTCTATGCAATCAATAATCCAAACAATAGCGAAGAGAGCAGATAATGCATTACACATAACTTTCTGTCCGATAGAAAAGAAAAATGAAGTTCACTGATAAGACTCATCATATTTCAACGAAAAACTTGTTAGAAAAACACTTTTTCCTATTTTCTTGGGCAGAAGGTTACACACAATGTGTCATACCCTATACATTCACAATTTTTTGAATTATTTATTGCATATAACGTGATGATTTTCGTTACAATAATCGAGATAAAAAGAATTTATCACAGGCAAAACAGAAAGTTTTTATTTTCTTTGCTATCTCTATGCGTTCTTCTCTTGATCTTGATTGTTGTTTTCTGCTACTAGTCAGTATAACGTGTACGAACATTGTGCACAGATCCGCCCTTTTAATTATCAATATGAATAAAATACTTAACATTATCAAAATTTCTTTAATATTTTCGATAATACTGAAATATAATAGTTGCACTATTAGTTGTTCATATCAAATCAATCAAGGTTTATTTACTCTTATACATCTAATTATATCATATCTTTCACTTTTAATGATTCTTCGTTTACAATTATAACCTTGGTTATATGATACGATTTTTATCACACTATCAATATGTTAAATTATTGTAATTATTCAATATAATTGAATATATTTATTAATGAAAAAATAGTAATCTACTTTGATAAGTACTTATATTTTAAAACAAATTTTTGATTATGAAATAAACTTTTATTTTACTAATTTATGAAAATATAAAAATAGAAAAAAAAAAGAAAAAGTAAATGTATCAATAAACAGCACAAATAGTTGGTAAATCTTCATTGATATTTTGTTCAATATTTGTTAATGGTATAATTGCTTGATTTTCTTCTTCAATAATAATTGTATTGTCTTTTTTATCTAATTCTATACAAATAGGTACAATATGAGTTTTTTTTTGTTTATGATGTTTTTTATTTAATATAATTGGTTTTAAATGAATACGTTTTTTTCTTTGTATATTATTTAATGCATTTGTTAATGAAAGTGATCGTTGAATATTTATATTATCTGATGAACGTGTTGGAAATCGAAATGTATATTTTTCTCTTAACATTTTTATTTTCATTAAACGATCAATATCAATATTAGTATTAATAGGTTTCATTGGTTCTTTTTTTTCTACTATTGGAGGAATATTTTTATTTATATCTATTTCCATAACTACTGGAAGAACAATATCACTATTATTAGTTGTATCAATTGATGCTGTTGTTGATGTTCGACTTGTAGTTATACGTGGTAATATTCGATTAAAAGATGAACGTGATGAGGAATCTCTTAGTGAATAACGTGTTGTTGTACGTTCACTAAATACTTGATTATCATCATGTAAAAGTTTTTCATTATCATCATCTTCATTATAAATAAGTTGATAATTTTTTAAACATTCTATTGGTAAGAATGATCGACCAGTTTTATGTTTTTCCAAACATTCAAGTACAATACTAAGTGTTTCTTCAAATAAAGGTTTTGTTGTTGTATTTAATTGAGAATTACCCCATCTTTTATTTTTTTTTTAAATATAAAATCAAAATATTTCTTTTGAATATATAATATTAATAATTAAACTTACCCAACACCAGGATTATCATTAACTTCCAAAAGCCATAAACGAAAATTTTCATCAAGTAAAAAGTCACAACCGAATAAACCAAAATGACCAGCAGTACGTTCTAATTTATCTTTACTTGCACGAACAACCTGTCGAATAATTGTTTGCATACGATCCTATTCAATATTTATATAAATATTTTGTAACTTTTTTATTCTTGTTTTATTTCAATAAATTATGCGATTATGTATATAATAGGATTAGAAATAATATTTTGCCTACGAGGGATCGCTACAATTTTAAGTAGAAGGCATAATGAATTTTATATCAAATGAAAGCTGCTCAAAAATGGGACTTATAGATACTAAATACTAAGGATTATGAAATTTTTTTAATATTGAACTTAAGAAACTTTCAGAAATTTGATACTTTTTTGGGATGAAAAAGTCAAGTGCTAGTAATTCAAGAATGGAGTAACATGTTTTTCTTGGGTACTTTTACATGGTTCAATAGAGTTCGACGAGCTCTACAAAACTGTATGGATTCAAAATTTTGTAAGTCACTTTTTTTGTGATAAAAAATTCAAAAAACTATTTGGAAGATCTTTAAAAAAAAGTCACATTTTTAATATAGAAGAACAACAGTCGAATTTTCAATAAAATTAGTTTTTTTTGATTAGTTTTACTCCCGTAGGCGGTTTAAGATGTACCTGTTTAATGTAGTTTTTCACGCTGCATCGAATAAGTATATTTTCAAACATGTTTCATAAAGATGCTAATGGAAAACAACTGAACTTATTATAAATATAAAAGGTGTAAAAAATGCGGAATTCCGTATATTCTTTAGACAACTTTGAGTGACTTATAATTCAACAGCTCTGTTTAAAGATCTTCTCATGTATACAATTTTGTAGAGCTCGACAAGCTCTATCGAACCATGTAAAAATATCCAAGAAAAACATGTTACTCTATTTTTGAATTACTGACACTTTACTTTTTCACCATAAAAAATTTATCAAATTTCTGAAAGTTTCTCAAGTACAATATTAAAAAAATTTTCATAGTCTTTAGTGTTTAGTATTAATAAACCACATTTTTGACAAGCTTTCATTTGATATAAAACTCATTATGTCTTCTACTTAAAATTATAACAGTGTCCCGCAGGCACAGTATTATTTCCAACCCTGTACTTGAATTAATTTTTGAGTCATGACTTTGATTTTTTTTTTTGAATAATTTTATTCATGTGAAATAATTATATAATGTAAAAAAGGGTCTAAGTCCATGTACCAGAAGAAAAAGTCAACGAATTATAATCTTTCATCTCACTAAATGGTATTTTCAACATTCTTTTCATAGACTTTTGAATAATAATTTCTATCATACAGCTAATCTTGTCTTTATTTTACTTATATAATAATGAAAAAAATGAAAATTTTGTAAACAAAATAACTAAAATATTTTATTATAAATATATATCATTTTAAATAAGAGAATATTTCGGTTCATTTTAGTGTATTATTACATGTTTACAAAAAAAAATCAGAACAGAACATTTCACTATTATATAGTCTTATTCATAAGCACAATCCTCTTTCCGGTGCTGTTCTTCTATAATAACATAATCGACAAAAAAGAAATCTGATCCTTTATATCTTTCTCATACAAACTACGAATAAGGTAAGTAAAAATTTTATATCATAAGTTATCAATTACTTACTTGCATAACAGTCATGACCCAATCTTGACACATTTTCGGATGGAATGGTCGAAAACATTGATTAAAATATAGACTAGTTTAAAAAAAAAGTATAATTAGATAAATTAAAATTTGTTTTACTTTAATTGTTGCATCGTCATTCCTGTTGCTTCTTGTGAAAATGCATAACGATAATGATTTTCTTGTATAGACTAAATAAATAAATAATATTATTTATCAATTATATTTAGTTTAAAATAGAAAAAGTTAATTTACAAAATTAGTTAAATGTGTAGCACGATCGAAATCAAATTCTCGATAGAGATTAAGTGACAGACGTATAACTGATGCATTATGATTATAAAATACAAGTAATGGTTTTGTCCATGCAACTAGCCAGTGTACACGTATATCAAATTTACGACCTCTAATAAGAAGTGGTCGTGAAATATATCTAAGTAATGAAAAGAAGAGAAAAAAAGCCAAAATTTTTAATTAAAATATTCATATAGAAATAAAAGATCGTCATACGCTACTCTTGCATTAAATATCCGGGTAATTTTGGTTGATGTTGTATACGATTACCGATAGCAGATTTTACTTTAAATATTGTTTCTAAATCAGAATTTACTGATATAACATGAATTCCTTGACCCGCATAACTATAACGTGGTTTATATATCCAGCTTCTATTTTGTTCTAAAAATCAGAAAAAAAAGACCATTTAGATTATTCTCTATGGACCATGAAAAACATGAATCATTTCTAAAGCATACTTTCTTTTTTCTTACACAAATTAATAATAAAGTTTCGAGATTGTTGCAGCTTATTACATTAAATAGTTTAACATGTATCAAAGGTTTAGAAGAACATCAAGAAAGTGTAGGTAAAGATAAAATTTTATACTTAGGAATTATATAAATTTATGAATTAGACTCAAAATAGAACTGATAAATTTTTATTAACAAAAAACTCATGAATTGAATTAGATCGGAATTTTTTAATAAATATCGATTAGTTTACTCTATTATTCTTTAGTGCCCTTGAAAATGAAAAAAAACATTACAAATATTAATATTCATAATCAGTATAAATGAAAGTAAATTTTCATCAATTGAATTATACAATATGTAATACAATTATCTTAAAAGGTTTTTCTATTCTTACTTTTATAAACACGTAAAAATTCAGCTACTTCATTTTCATCATCAAGGACAAATGTCATAGGAAGAAATGTTTGGATAGTATTTCCAATTATATTTTGTCTATTATTTATATAATCACGTAATGTATACCATAAATTAACTTTATCAGCAAATGATATTTGACCAGGTATATTATTAATTAATTGTTTTCCTTCTTGAAATTTTTTCCAATCAACTTGATGTTCAAGACACCATTTTATGGTAAAATTAGTTACACTATGATCTTTTGTACGAGACCAACCGCGTTCTTCAAGTATTTCTGTAATTCTATAAGTAAAAAGAAAATAAATAAAGAAATGTTTTATTTTATTGATAGAAGAATAAAAGAAAAGAAGAAACTAAAGAAACAATATTATTGTCTTTGCTTACACTTGAGCTTTATCTGTACAAGCATAGAAAATTAAATTATCTGTAGATAATTTTCCATGAAATAATTCTCCAAATTGTTTGCTTTTTGAACGAGTTAATTTTTGTTTTTGATCTTTTTTATCACCAGTTATATTACCATTACCCATGATTGAATAACAAGATTTTATTTTTTTATTATTTAAAAAATATGAACATTTATTGTTGTCATTGGAAACAAATTTGAAAATAATTCCATTTATTTAAATCGATGATGTTTTATTTTTCTTTTATTAAATCAAATGGGTAACTAACCGTCTATCGTTTGAGAGTATGTCTATATTCGAGAACAATAGTTCCTATTTACTTTATACAAATGTTGATGTATATAGATGAATGTTAATCATTTCGAAATTTTTTTTTTCTTTTATTTCTAGTGCATTTTTTGTTTGATTTAAGTAACAAAAAAAAAGAGAGAAGAAATAAAAAAAGAAAGAAAAGAGAAAAATGAGTTTGCCTGTTGTTATTATA
>JAJEKB010000073.1:0-42458 GCA_022393335.1 Macrotrachela quadricornifera | reverse complement strand
GTTAATGCCTGTTGGAGATATTCAAGCTGAAAAAATGGGAGTTCAAATTAATCTTTTAATTTCTTTCTTATTCTATTTAGAAATTCTTGAATAAATAAAAATATTAATTAACTCACACGACGTTTTAATGCTTCATCACGTTTTACTGCTCGAAATGTATATAAATCATTACGAATATCCATCTCCAAAACGGATGTTTCATCCGGCTATAAAATATTTAATTAATTAGTACAACAAAAACGAAAAAAAGGAATATTTACTGAAGGACGCATAACACGCCAAAATGCTCGTTCTTGACTATCAATTATTGTTTTATCCGTCTTTTTACGATCTTTAAGTACACTATATAAAAATATAAAATATTTTATTTTCTTTATGTTAAATTTTGATATTTTGAATTTTACCGAAATTGAGCTTCAGCTTGCATTGTAACAAAATCCCATTGATGAAGTAATTTTCTTTTTAAATCTTCTAAAGCACGCTAAAAAAAACTAACAACATAAAAAAATAATTAATAATAAATAAATTAACCGTTTCATGTTCTTCCAGTCCATGTCGTTGACGATTTCTTAATGTTCGTTTCATTAAATAGATAGCTAAAAGTAAAAAAAATTCATAATTAATCATAAAAATATTCGTTTTTTTTTATTAACCATATTCTGTATTTCCTGTAGTCCAATTTGTTGAAACCCAAAAATAGGGTGCTTGAAAACGAAATAATTCATTATCTTCTTTAATTTGTACAGCTCCATTTGTTGTTACATGAAAAAAATAACCATAATAACATAATAATGAAGCAAGGTGAAGTGCTTCAGCTAAATAATAAATAATATATTTAAATAATATTAAAAATAAGAATATAAATTATTTTACAAACCAGAATCTTTTACATTTAATTTTTGCATTATCCATTCTGTTATATCGTTACCCGTAAACGCATTTGGAACTGTTGTAAGAAATAATTTTTGACTACGAACAGGTACACCTGCTGTTGGATGTTGCATTGCTTTAACAATACGTTCCATACGTTGAAATTGAAGTGAACGTGGTAAACCTTTTCGTTGTGTATTCGTTGTTATTTCCATGTATATTAATTTATTTATTCTGAAAAAAGAAAATCATATTATAGATGTATTATTAAATGTCTCATTTTCTTTTTTTTTTTTGTTTCACAAATAATAAGAATATGATATACAAATGTTATTTTGTGCAATATACATAAAAGTAGTATTAGATACCAAGAAAGAAAAAAAAGAGCAAATATTATTAATGAGATACAAGTAGAGAAACGTATTATTTTTTTTGTTACGAGTTACAATCAATAAAAGTGAAGACATGCTACCCGAATAAGCAAAGTAGACAAATAAGAAATGAAATATCTGATAGAAAAAAAAAAACAAAAAAATCTTTTTTTTAACCTTAGCATATCTATTGTTCTGTACTTTCACAAAACGAAGCAGCACATATATATATATATATAAGAATGAATGGACGAAGAACAAGAGAAGAAAGAAAAAGCAAAAAAAAAAAATATTTGTTCATCACTATATCAAATATGTTGTCAAATTATGCTTTTTTAATTCGTTTTTTAGAATGCACAAATAAACGAAAACTATTAGTGAGACATACACAAACACAGGCAAAAACAAACAAAAAGAAAAACAATATGAATATATTATAGAAAAATAGCCATGTAAAAAGAGAAGATGTATTAAATTTTTGTATGTTGTTGATTATCAAGAATAGCATTAAGAATTTCTTGTTTAGCTTTTTCAATATCTTTACGTAATTCATTTAATATATCCATTTTAAATTTTTCAAGATCATTTGATGTATAATGAGATTCAATTGTTTTTCGTGTAACACGTGGAGAAGTTGTAACAGGACCAGCAGCTGTTGGTGGTAAAGTTGTCGTTGTAATTTTTGATGCTATTTTATTATTAATTAAATTATTTGATTCATTTTTTTCATTTTCATCAATATATTTACGTCGTTGAGCAAATTTAGCTGCCATTTCAGACATTAAATCCATTGGTGGAGCACTAGTATTTGTATTTGTTTTTCGTCCTGTATTAGTATTATTAGCACTATTAGTGTTAGAAAGTGTTAAAGGAGGTGCAGATGGTGGACCATTACCAAAACCGTTAGGCAATGGTGGTGGTGGCGGTGGCGGTGGTGGTGGAGGTGGAGGTGGTGGAGCACTATTAGGTGTATTCATAGATGAATTTAATGGTGGTGGTGCTGGTGGTATATTATTATTTTTATTAGTAGAATTATCGCCGTAATATGAATATGAATCTGCGATAAGAGCGTAATTAGTTTCTTCGTCTTCCGTTGATTGAAGTTGTTGACTATAATAATTATTATTTACTGAAGATGATGTAGAAATTAAAGGATTGGAATTTTGACGTAAATGATTTGTATAAGGTGATGATGAATGATGTTGTTGCGATGGATCAGATGGAGTAGAAGAAGGAGATATAACAGATACTGTTGTCGTTGTTGAAGGATGCAATGAAGGAGGTTGACTGGATTGACGTTTATATGATGGTATATTATTATTATTATTATTATTATTATTATTATTCATCGTTGACGATGATGAGGGGAGAGTTGCTCCACCGTTAATGATCATTTGAGACGATAAATTATTAGTACAACCATTGACATTTTCAAGAATTTTCATCATTGTTGTACCAAATTCTTGTGCATCAAGTTTTGATGAAAAGTTTAAACCATAAACACATGATTGATCACGCCATTGATGAAATGTTGGTGTTGCTTGATTATATTTAATACCTTTACTTATTGAATGATTTAAAACAACTTCATGATCTTGTATTTGTCGACCAACAATACGATATGTTTGAGTTTCAGAAGAAAATAATAATTGAATTTTAGCTGGACCATTTGATGCACAATGTAACCATTTTTTTTGTACATCATTATAAATCATTGCTGTTGCTTTACAACTTATTAAAATATCTTCTTTAGAATTATTACCTACCATTATTAATTTAAAGTTTTTTGTTAACGGATATGATAAAGGTATTAATGATGTAGACTAGAAAAGAAAAATGAGAACATATATATTTATATATTTATTTATTATATTATATTGTTCAGTGTTGAAAAGTTTCTTATCAATTATACCTTGATTGTATTTTTTATATTTGATGATGAGCCTATAGGCAGTTTATTTCTTGTCGACATATTGCTGCCAAAATAAGCTTGTCTCACTTATTCTTTTTCACTTGATGCAATAGAGAACAATACGTAAGTATGTGTATGTGAATACTAAGAAGAATATCGGATAGCAGGATCAATATACACTGAGGTGGTATCATCGTCTAGAAAACATTTCTTCTTTACTTCTTTCTTTCATTCTTTATTCTTTCTATGATGTTCGTTGTAGGCTATTGATAAGGAACTATATACTTGTATATATTAATGATTATTCGCATATGTTTTGTTCATATGCACAAGTAAAGAAGAGATGAAGTGTCATTGTATATATATATGTGTGTGTGTGTGTGTGTATTATCAATAATAGTTCTAACAGGAATGATGATGAGTCTTGTACAATTTGATCAGTATATAAGGCAAAATTATTTAATCCTTCATTTTTTTTTTCTATTTGTCAATATTTATCAAACTTTATTGAAAAAAAAAACAAAGTAAATGATCAATAATTAAGTTAATCGAAGTATACATACAGGATTTATTATTTGTCATTTCAGAATTACTCTGGATAAAATTGTAGGTATACTAGATAATTAACAAAAACGTACGTGAGAACAAGTAATGACTTCTGTTTTATTTCTCTTTATGATAGAATCTAAGGTAAATAACACATTTAAAAAAAGCCAATCAATTATATGAGTATATGTGTATGTATGTGCCTGTCAGTGGCGGCATATCCAGTTTATTTCATCTCTATATAATTATGGAATACAATTCTATAAATAATATTAATAGATGATCTTTATTTACAATTTCTCTCGAATATATATATATATATATACAAAATCTTTTTACTCTTAATCAGATTATTTTTTCTGTTTTATCACAAGATATATAAATTTATTAAAGATTTTTAGATAAATCATTGAATACATACCTTATAAATAAAAAAGAATTCAATACACAAATTGATACAATTTTAATTCTATAAAAATAAAAATACAAAATTTTTAATCTTTAAATTATTTTTTCATTTTTTTTACCATAGATAAAAACTTTTATTAAAAACCAAAAAGAATATTTTTTGTTTTGTATTTATTTCTTTAATTTCAATACGATATTTTTTCTATTCATCTAGAATATAATTTGTCAAGCAATGAAATTAAATGAACATCTGTTCACATGTTCAACTAAATAAAATTTATTGACATGACCTTTTTATTTATTTTATTGGGTGTATTTCATATGAAAAGAATTTATTTTTTGATAAAAATATTTTTAATAGAAAAAAACTAAATTAAAAAAATTATTCATTGATTATATCTATTTATATGTCATTTTAATAATAAATATGCATAAATATGTTAACGAATAACATATAGAGGTATTTTGTATTATTTTCATTGGTTTAGAAAATGTCAAGTTGTATATAGACGAGAAAGATGATGATGATGAAAAAAAAAGAATGAATAAAAAAAAAGCGTATATTAAACATCTGACATATATTTAATGATTAGTTTAATTTTATTTTAGATAGATTATAATAAAAAAAAATCTATCTTTTGAATGAAGAAAAAACGTCGAATTGAATTAAAATAATAAATATATTAAATATGTCAGCAGTAGTTACTGTTCGTCAAACGACTACAACTACAACAATGAATACAAATAATAATAATAATAATAACAATAATAATGATAATAATAATTCTCAAACACCTGTACGTTCATATGGAATAACACAGCCAATATCAACAAAATTTCCTGATCCATCAGATTATATAGCAACAAAAAATCTTGAAGATACATTACGTTCATATGATTATTTTGAATCAAGTGAAGAATTATCACATCGTGTACAAGTTATGGCAAAATTAAATGTACTTGTACGAGAATGGATACGTAATGCTTCATTAACAAAAAATGTACCACCAGAAATTGCTGATAGTGTTGGTGGTCGTGTACATACATTTGGTTCATATCGACTTGGTGTTCATTCAAAAGGTATGAACAATAAATTCAAAAATTAAATAATATATTAAATTTTTTAATTAAAATATTTATAATCTAAATTATACTTTTTATTAAGCTGGATTTATAATCATATGGAAATACCTTGAATCTACTTTATATCTAGGATAAGATAGACTAAAAAATATTCGTTAGTCATTGTCAGCTGACAAATAGTATAGAACGAAAAAAAAATGCTTTTTTTGATTATCGTAGAGATATGTTTGTTATTGATATTTCATTCGATGTTTTATTCATAGATCTAATAAAATATTACGGACAGATCGATCAGGTGCAATACCTTTTTTTTTAGAGTAATTTGATAACTCCTAGATAAAGATGTTATTTATTCCTTTTTATTTGACTAAAGTCAAAAAGGAAAAGGTACATATATATAAAGCTATCTTTAAATACCATAGATATTTTTTGATACAGATTCTTTAAATAATTGTATCATCAATGAAGATATTTAATTGATAATAAATAATCTTTTCGACTACTACCGTGACGAGATTAATAATATATAATATTCCACTCATATTGTTCAAAAGCTGTTCCAAGATTCATTTTATGTCTTACCATTCGTTATTTTCTAAGGCATTGTGAAATTTTTGACATGTATTCAGTTCCATGGTAGACATTATGTTCAATATAGATCACAAAAGGCGTTCCCAAAATATTTCATTTTTCTTAAATTTTTTCAAAATTTTCTATAAATGGATTAAAAAAATGACCGAACAAGGGATAAAAGGTTAAACAAGACTCAGAAATTGCACATATGACAACTCAGACTTTTTTTATAAGCCTTCAATGTATTTTTTATTTGCTTTTATTTGGACGAATAAGTCAGGCTTCACAACATGACCGAGTTTTTTTAAGATTTTTATATAGACATTATCTAAAAAATTTACTTATAGAAATCTTTATTTTTTTATATAATAAAAATAAAACTTAATTCAAAAAACGAATTCTATTACTTTACATGAACTTTTAAATAAAAAAATCAAGCCTTAATGGAGATATTCAATATTTTTGTTGATGCAAGACTGTTGGGCCACTCTGTATAGAATGAGGTTTCCCAGCAAATTATATATTATATGAATTTTTTAAGGCCATCCTCACCCTCAAAAACCGATCCTAGCCTAGGAACATCCAAAACATATGAAAGTTTTAGGATGTGTTAGGAATATAGTAAAGAACGTATGATAAAATTTTCAGCTCTATACCATAAGGTTTGGCCGAAATATTCACCAAACACGAGTAAAAAAATAACTTATTTGACAAACTAAATTTCTTTGTTGGTTTTTAAAATTCCTACCTTTTGACTGGAGAAAAGGGATGATAAGTTCAATGACTCAAAAAATATCCTAAAAATGGTGGTCTGTTTATATAATTGTTTGCATATATTTAGTCAAAAATAAACTTAATTTAAAAAAGGACTCTGTACTGCTCGGCAACTTGACATATTCTTTCCAAACAAAAAAAAAATGTTGTTTCTGAAAGATCTGAAGACGGGCTACTTTTCTATGAATTTATCTTAATTTCGAAATTTCTGACGAAAATTAACTTTTTCTGATGGGGAGAAGGTCATAACTCAATCTAGCTGACAATTTCTAAAATACAATAAAAAAAAACATTATCATATGTCAATCAAAATGTAAAATATTTTCTATTTATTTTAAATTAGGTGGTGATATTGATACGCTACTTATTGCACCACGACATATTGATCGTACAGATTTTTTTACATCATTTGTTGATTTTCTTCGTCGACAACCTGAAGTTCGAGATTTACGTACAATTGAAGAAGCATTTGTACCTGTTATTAAATTAACTTTTGATGGTATTGAATTAGATATGTTATTTGCACGTCTGGCATTAGCAACTATTCCAGATACTCTTGATTTAAAAGATGATAAAATTTTACATAATTTAGATCATCGTTGTGCACGTAGTTTAAATGGTTGTCGTGTTACAGATGAAATTCTTGATTTAGTACCTGATCGTGAAACATTTAAATCAACATTACGTGCAATTAAATTATGGGCCAAAAAAAATGGTCTTTATAGTAATGCATTAGGTTTTTTTGGCGGTGTTACATGGGCTATGCTTGTTGCACGTATATGTCAATTATATCCAAATGCTGCTGCAGCAACATTAGTTCATAAATTTTTTCTTGTCTATTCACATTGGGAATGGCCAACACCTGTTTTACTTAAACCAGTTAATGATTGTCATTATGGTTTTCCTGTTTGGGATCCAATGACAAATGCATCCGATCGTTATCATTTAATGCCAATAATAACGCCAGCATATCCCCAACAAAATTCAACACATAATGTAACACAATCAACACAAAAATTAATTGTACAAGAAATAAAACGTGGTTTAGAAATTGTTAATGATGTAATGACATCAAAACATGAATGGAAACAATTATTTATTGGTACACCATTTTTTCAACGTTATAAACATTTTATTATATTACTATTATCAGCACCTGAACAAAATCAATTTCTTGAATGGAGTGGTTTAGTTGAAGCAAAAATTCGTATATTAATAGGAAATCTTGAAAGAAATTCTTATATTGATATAGCACATGTTAGTTCGGATAAATATACACCAGATGAAAGTGTTTTTGATCAACAACAAACAAATAAAACATCAACAGAAAATGACAATTCAAATCGAACAAATGGTCATAACAGTCCAGGTAAAATACAATATTATCTTAATATTGTATTATTAAAATTCATGATAATTTCTACAATGTACCATTGATTATATATAATATATCGGAACCGAAATTTTTATTACAGGAACGTTCAACATTAGGAATAATTAGCATGTGAACGTCCACTACGAAAAACCATACTGTGAAAGTCTTAGTATCGATCTGAGTATGAATCTAGGTGTGGGTTAGGATGAGATTGAGTTAGAAATACATTCCAGAGATAGCTGGTACCAGACCAACATCCATTCGTCACTTGTAGTCACATTCTTACCCATATCAAGAACCTCACAATGTATTTTTGATGATGCATGTTCGTGTGCTGAAAATTCACCAATTCATAATATATATATTCTGATTGAATAGTAGATTTATTTGACTTTCGAAAGAATGATTGTTTAGGGATGAAAAAATAATTTCACTTACTTTTCTTTTTATTTTAAATCTATAATCCATTTATTAAGATAAAAAGATTGATAAATTTTATGATAATGTATTCTAGAATCATCATCGACAAATTCAACACAACAATCATCTCCATCGAATACTTCACCTACATTTAGTGGAATGTGGGTAGTTGGTCTTCAATTTAAAAATGTCAATAAAGTTCAACTTGATCTGACTGAAGAAATTCGTATATTTTTAAGTGTTGTTTATAAATCTTCTGCTAACAGTAATATGAATCGAGAAAATCTCAACCTTGATGCTCGGTAAAAAATAATTTTTATATATTTATTATATTTTTTAATTTTGTTTAGTTATATTCGTCGTCGTGATTTACATACTATTTTACCAAAACATGCCGTATCAACAACAAATAATAGTCCTCGTTTATCAAAAACAATGTCAGTAGAAGATAAACTTGACACAAATATAAAACCACAATTAAAACGACCAAAATTAAATTCAACTTCATCTGATTCAGGTATTGTTGCTGATTCAGACATTGATACAAAAGCAAAACGGCAAAAACTTGATGAAATTAATGAATCATCTCCAAAGATATCCGAATCAAATCATGATACAGTTTAATATTAAAAAGAAACAGAATCTTTCAATTAAAAAAATACTCTTATTAAGTATTAAACTATATCATTTCTGTCGTTTGATGTATTCTCTTTGTTTGTTTATTTCTTCTATCTTGCTTCTCGTTTTCTATTCCATTTCTTTTTCTTGTTGATTTTCTTTCCATTAAAGTAACAAAAAAGAAAATGAGCAAAAAAAGAAAAAAAACAAAAAAAAAAGAAAAAGAAAGAGATTTTTTTTTCGTTTGTCACTTGTGTCCTGTTTGTTGAAATTGTTCGTTTTTTTTTCTTCGCTTCATCTATTTCTGTGTTTTTGTTTGGTTCATCTGCTGTATATATACGCGCTTGTAGAACATACAACAAAAAATGAACCCAAAAAAATTATAAAATCGTATAGTAAAGTTTAACAAAAAAAATAAAACGGATGCACATATATAGAAAAAAAACAACACAACTTTTTCTTTCTTTTATTTATTATTTAACGAAAAGCATAAAATATTTTATTGGTCAGTGAGGCTATAAAAATTTCAAATGTATTCAAAGAAATAATGTTTTAAAAAATGATCAGAAACTTGCTTTTTTTGTTTTTAAACATACATTTGCCGATATCTTGGAAAGAAAAAATCATAAGTATGAACGTAATCGAGTTCTTTTTTTTTACAAGACTATACACATCCGGAACATTAGATAAGCCGATTATAGATCGTATTTAACCGCAGGAATCGAAATTCGATGATATTTTTTCATAAAAACAGCTATCCAGACGATGTACGACAATTTCTCTTGAATTTTTATCAAAAATATAAGTTGATCAATCCGATGGGACCTACTGTCGAATTGTTCGTCCTAGGTCGAAAAATTTGAAGGTTGGTAACCATTAATAACACAAAAATTGGCTCGAAAAGCTTTGCAAATTTTAATTTCTTCAATTAATTTAAAAAATTATGAAAAGGATAGTTATTAGATTTGATTATGTTATAACCTTTCGTGATGAACTATTTTAAAATCTTTCTGAAAAAATGGTCTTCTTTTTAAACTACAAGTAACGCTCGATGTTTCGTCTCACTTGACCCTCGACTGAATTCTGTATTGCTGATTCAAGAAACGATCAGCTTAGTAATAGGAGAAGTATTAAAAAGACATTGACAAGATCAGATTTTCTTGCGAATGAATCATAGCCATTGGGATTTGAAGGATTTTTTTCTTATAGAAGCAGTGTCGTTTCAAACTTCATCATCCATGGATTCATGATGAAGTTTCTCAAATAATTCTCTAGATTCCTTAGGAACTTCCCCTAAATCATATCTTTGATGAACTCTGTGAAACAGCAGCTAGTCGTAAGTCGGCGTACCTTCGGGCCGCCACTCACGGCTAGTTGCTGACATGTTGATATTTTATTCTTGTAGCTGATGACGCTTCTCGTGAAACTCACATATATTTTGATAGAATATTGTGAGTAAGTTCGAGTGAGTCTATTTCGATTCTTCTATCTCTGTTCTATTAGGTATCAACAAATGGCATCAAAGGTAATGATTCATACTCATCACAAAGGCAATTAGAGTTATACGAACGTGAGTATATTTTCGTTGAGAAAAAAAGCTAGATACATGACTGCTGCTTTTTAGTTGATTTCCTGTGTTCTTTTCAAAATAAATACATCTATCTGCATCTTTTTACTTATACAGTTGCACTTCTAATTCAGTTCATCAGCAAGCAATAACATAAACTGAAGCAGAGGATGAATTCATTGAGAAACAGACTGATCTCATTTGTAATGAAAGAAGATAAGTTCAATCCGCTATTCACAATTTTACTTTCCAGCACTTAAGAGGAGGGTGAGGGTGAGGATTAATCAATCGAAAAAACGGATCAATCTGCCAGTCTCAACTCCTGCTTTACGATAACCCACATTTTTCTATTGAAGAAATTGAATTAATTTATATGTGAACAGAGTATAATGCAGATGTTAAAATTCACCAATGTGTTTCTTGCTTATCCGAACATATGTAACACTTATTAAGGCTCTGGATTATACGAATGAAAGCACAGCAGAATGATAAAAAGAAATGAAGAAAGAAAACCAGGAGATACACATATGAGACGAGAGAAAATATGCAGATATGTATCCAGAAATGTGACATGTGTGTACTAATTCTCTCTGAAGATTGTCAACATTCCTCGTCCTCAAAATTGGCTCGATATAATCGATAGGAGGATTGGCAAAGTCTTTTCTCCAAAGAATGTGGAATTGAACTGGGTTAAGATTGAAAGATACATGTTGATCGGATTTCGTCGTAATCACGTGTATGTACTGGCTCTTCTGTATTAAATTTCTTGAACATATTAGCAAATGGCTCTTCTATTAACTTATCTAAGTATTTATTCAATAATAATGGCATGCTTAATAATTATCATCCGCAGATAGATCACTGAGAGTTGCAACAGTAACGAATCGCTCTTAGAATCGTGGCACATAAGATGTTCTTCTTCATATACATCGAATGAATTCTATTGAAAGGTAAGTAGTCAGATTAATATGGGGGCTTATAATGCACTTTAGCAATCAATACATCATTATTATTTTCCATATATAAATCAAGAAAATTTGTCGAATTACCTATATGAGCTTTTAATTTGATATTTTGATGGACTTTGTTCCGTCATTCAATTGGTTTGAAAATATGACGTCCCGGTCAGTTTACTACCATAAAGTTATCATCGATATATCGTAAATAGAGTTCACCAACGTTATTGATTTATCGTACTATTCGGCGTTCAAAGAAGAACATATAACAGTTGGTAATGGTCAAAGTTAAGGGCAAACTCATCACTCCTCCTCGAATTGAACGATAGAATTAAACATTAAAACAGAAATAATTGTCTTATATTACAAATCGGCTAAGTCGAATAATTGCTTCAACTTATAAACCACTAAAGTTGTGATATTTGGATCGGTTTTTCTAAGAACATGCTCTTTTGATCTTTGACCTTGACGACAAGCAAGCAAACTATTTTTTTCATATGACTCTCCCTTCAGTCGAGAGTATGTATTCATAATAACTTCGATTGTTGTAGTCATTTTTCGATTCTATTTAAGGGTATCGGAAGCTTTTGAAATAGAAACGAGTTAGTTACACAACAGCATATGTAAAATTTATTCTTCAATGAGAAAAATGTTACAGTATAATGAAATCTTTGTAAAAGATTTTATATAGACAAGAATTAAAAAGCTTTCAATTACAGCCAAATATTCAGATACTTAGTTTCTATAAAACGGAGTTTTTCCATACAACCGGAATAATAATCGATTATACAACGCAGCGAATCGTCTGTCTCCAAATTTTTCATATAACTTTCAAGTATATTCCGATTCTAATGTTTTATTGATTGCAAGCATAATTTCAAGTAAGCCAGTTGTCAAAAATAAGATCTTATATCTAGTAAGAGTTCGTTGATTCTTGTAGGATACATGCGGACAAATCGTTCATTACTACAGTCACATGATATTGTCCTTAAATTCAGTAAAACTTGAGACAAGTCGTAGAAGAAGGATTTATAATAATTATATTGTCTATATCCGATATGCCTTGTTAAATTGCAATGAAGAATTTGTATATATTTTTTCAAAGGGATAATTTTCTTTAATTCTTGAATTATTTTCAATGTATTACAAAGAAAAAACGTTTAAAATAGTTAGATTTAGTGTTTCCTCGATGGATTTCGATATTAATGAACGGTTGTCAGATGACATTTTATGGCAATCAACATTTTTTTCTTATTCGTTTTGTTTTTGTACAGTATAAAATAATTTTTGAGGTTTTGGCACAGTGTGAAGGGTGTAATAGAAGATATCATATACATCATGATAAATGCCCGAAGTGTCATGACATTCAAATGTCTGTTGATTAGTCAAGTTTTCTACTAAATTTTGAAATTTGTTAATGTTCGTCAGTTTATCGTTTGATTCCATCCTAATTAGATATGTCAATGATCGTAGTCCAGTTTTGAGCACATTAAACAGATCTTCTAACATTTGCTGACTAGTTTCATTTCTAATGAAAAGAGAATAGGTATTTTCTAAGTGTAATTTTTCCAATGTCTTTGGTACTTTTAAACATCGTAGAGTTTGAAAATCAGATAAATCCATTAATAATAAATTTAATTCTTTAATATTCGGCGTTATCATGAATAGGCTATTTAATGCTTTGAAGTCGAGTAGATTGATAGAGAGACATCTCATATTGGGCATTGGTGGTAGGTCCACAAAGTTCCCATGTTGAAATCCATGGTAGGTGTGTAAAGTTAATGATACCAGATTGTATGATCCGCATAAGGCAATTGTTTTTAACATATCCTTGTCTACGGGATCAGCAATTGAAAGATCGGATATCAAACACGAAGACAAAGCTTTAGTAAGAAATTTTTGTAGTAATTCCTTACTTTGATAATGATTTCACTTCAAAATATTCAGATTTGTTAACTTGAAACTTACTTTGAATTTAACGGCATATAAATCGTCGTGCGGACCGAATGTTGCTTCAAATTGAATACTAATACAATAGTAATTAATAACCGTTGTTTTGTTCGGTGCCATATTCCAGATAACGATTTCTTTTTCCTAAATGATAAAATAAAATAGAAAATTGATTTAATCTATACATTACCAGTTCATTGTGAACCACGCATTCACTTTTGAGTAAAATCCAATGAAATATAACAATTAATTTGTCCAAGTCATTGATACAATAATCTTCATATAATCCAAAAAGACTGAAGAAAGACAGTTGAGACCATTTTATCTAGAAAATATAGCGTGTAAATAATATATCATCAAAATAAACTCGACGACGAGTGTGTGCATCTTCTTTTGCTCTTATAGGGTAAAATATAAACACGAAAACAATTAGGACAAGAAGAGAAAAGAATATAAAGTTAATCAAGGTCAAAGAAAAGTAATCGATGTGAAATCAAGATATAGCATATATCAGAATAAGAAACAAAAGAATAGAAGAGAGCATTAAGGTGCACGTCGCAGTAATACACTGAAACAAAGCCTTTATCAAAATAAATGGCAATATTAGAGTTATAGAAACTCTTTCTCGGACGAAAAAGTTTAATAGGACAATCAATAAAAAATTATTAGTTTTTTCTTATTAAACAATTTATTCTTCATGTTACAATTTGAAAAAAGATATTCTGAGGAAGATATTTTATCTTCATCATGTAGAATTTCTAAATTGGTTTATCCTACATTCATTCGTTAATAGTTATGACATTAAGTGCAAAAAGGATTGGAGATGCATTTGAAGAAGGAGCTTATGAAGAGAATGTTAAATTAAATGGTTATCCATATTTAGGTAATAAAGCATTACGTAAAAAACGTCAAGGTCAAAGTAGAAGTATAAATCATCAACCAATAAATATTCAATTAGCAAATAAACGTTATTTAATTTTAACATATAATGCTGAATATAATTGAATTTATTATCCATTATCACTTCCATATTATGAAAAATCGGATTCTGTTATTTTAATGCGATAAATTCGACAATTAACAGCTGAAAATCATTTATTAAAATCTCGAGTTAAAATTTTTTTAGAATTTCTTCAAATTAAAATTTAATAAATGTTTCTTTCGCTTGGATCTGATGTTGAACCAAGGGAGAAAAAACGGTGCCTGGTGGATCCTAGGATCCAATAGGATCCACCAGGATCCGCTTTTCCCCCCTAGAACTATACCCAATCTAACCAACATATCTCCGACCAAAAAGCTTTTTAACACCTCGGGTAGTTCCCTCGTTAGAATTGGTTATAATTAGCCATAGTTAATGTGGCAGAGTACACTACTACCAACTAGCATTAATTAGAATCATAGTCAACAGTAAAACAAATTTTGAATTGAAGTAATAGAAATTAGTCTATGCTTTTAGTTTATAGAATAGATAGAACAAATGTCTTTTTGCTTTGGTAGTTCTCTATTATTTGATAAATCTATTAATGAATTTGATTCATTGGGGAAAATAGTTGCATGCTATTAATTTGGTGAATGTTCAGCAGGGGAATTTTTAGTATGGAACGTTCAGCACGAAATTTTCAGCTCAGAAACATTCAGCACCAGGAATTTTCAGCACAGGAACGTTCAGCACTAGGAATAATCAGCACGTTGATTTTTCAGCACGCTAATGTCCACTATGAAAAATCTCAATGTGAGGGTGTTCATATGAGTAAGAGCGTGCCTGCAGGCGTCGGATTGGTGTAGATTTGCCAGAGACTGCTATCTCTATGTGCGGATACAAACACTGTATTTAAGTCATCTTCATCCACACCATCAACCTCACCAACAACGAAATCCACGCTCAAATCATCTCACCAGCACCAAAACCTCAATCTATTAACTGATTCTTTCCCTCATCCACACTCACCTCTACGCTTATTACTTCACCAACACTACTCGGCACTCACAGCCGTACCCTCAGCCACACGAAGACCTTCACGCTACAGGCTTTAGCAATAGCGATTTAGGTACTGAAAATGCAGCGTGCTGATTATTCCTCGTGTTGAACATTCCGGTTCCCATTTCATATTAACTCCTTTGATTCCATATAAATTCTAGCAAATTTAAGCTAATGCCAGCCAGTTTGAGACCAATTCCTAGAATTCTATACAAATTATGGACAGTTCAAGCCGATTTCAGTCGATTTCAGACCAATTCCACCAATTCTTAGAATTGGAATTGGAATTGGTGCATCCCTAATCTAAATCAATCTTAAAAAGAGATTTACTATAATTACACTTTGATAATCTGTCTCTCTTAACTATTCTCAGATCATAAATCCACTGCTGAGGTTCAATATTTTTTCAATATAAATTATATAACAATTTGATATTTTTCTTTTTATTTAATAAAACCCCAAAAAAAAATAAATAAATACATCGAAAAGCATAAAAATGCACAACAACCGGTAGATAACTCAATAAAAAAAAGAACCATCTGAACAATATTTAGAAAAAAAAAATAAAACATTCTTTTTTAAATAAAAATATTCAATTTTGTTCAAATTGATTAGCAACATTTATGAAAAATGTTTCAAGATTTTCTATTAATTCATGAGTAAGACCAGCATTATTAACAATATGTTCAACAATACTTTGTTGATTTTGATAATTTGCTTGTTCAGATATAAGAAATAAACGTATTTTATCATTATTTACTGTTAATTTTTTTAATTGATCTGTATCGGTTAAATGATAATGTGTAAGAAAATTTAGAATACAATAAACTAATAAATGATCTTCATGATGAATAGTAAATTGACGAATATAAGCAAACATTTTTGCAAGTAATTCAATTGTACCACGTTGATCCTAAAAAAAACATCAAAGTTAAAAAAAAAACTTTTATTTCCTTTTACTCGATTTAATTTCGATAAAATTGTTAATGGTTCTTGAACATTATTTTCAGTAAATAATTTAAAGTCTTCTTTCGTTATAATTGGATACTAAATTAAATAGATAATTTTAAAAAGTAAATTATTACTATTTTTTTTAAATACTTTTAATAATCTTAACCATGTCCATAAAAGTCCACTGATAACACATGGATCTGTTTCTTCAAAAACTTCATCAATACCATTATTTATTTTATTAATTTTTTGTTTCCATGATGAAATTTTCATTTGTTGATCGGATGAAAGAAATTCTTGATTAATTGACATAATCATACAATTAATTATTTGTTTATATGGACTAAAATCATTATGTGATAAACGTTCATTTTCATAGAAAAATGATGGAGCAAAATCCAACCATGTTGCTTTTTCTTCTTCAGTTAAATTTTGAAGATTTTTACGAACAAATACTGGTTTAGCATTTGCACGACGATTAATAGTTATTAATATTGTATCAATCATATAACCTGTACATAATTCAATTAAACGAGCAGCACATACAAATATTACCTAAATAAGGTTTATTTTATAATAAAAATCAATGGTTTATAGAAAAGTAGAGAATGACTGAAACGTCATATAACTACTATTTGAAATCATAGAGTAAGATGAAAAACATGAATAGAAGTTTGATAGTTATTCATTTTATGTATTACATCGGATGATACAATTCAAAATATGTAGAAGATGTCAACTAAGGAGAAAAAGAAGTATCAAGAAATATCAAATTCACTCACGAGAATATGCAACCTTATAAAACAACCTTTTCATATATTCCTTTGGGAAGCAGGATTGATTATACTTTTTCATCAATCTTATTCCTCGGAAATAATGTTATTTAAGTTTTTAGTAATTTCGAAGCTTTATACTATATTACATAATCAATTTCATTTAAAATTTGAGTCTTACTCTAGGAATATGTTTATAGATGTATCCATCGCGACCATGAACAAATGCTTTTTGATTTTTTAAATGTATATCCAATGAGAGTTTATCATTAACATCAGCACTAAAAAGTTTAATTATTAATAAAATAAAATTTAAAAAAAAATAAATACAAACCAATCCGTAAAAACACGTCGCTTTGGAATTAAAAATTTTTCATATTCTTCTACAACTTAATAATATTAAAATAAAATAAAAAAAGTTTAATATATTCTTCAAATAGTTATTATTTTCATAAATCTTTACTTTCAATTTGTTTTGTCATTTGTACACTTCCAGGTCGTTTTGCTCGTATATAATGAATAGCTTTATGAGCAGTCATACGATATTCATGTACAAGATATGAACAAATAACAAAACCTGTACGACCAAGACCAGCATGACAATGTACTGCAATCTAAAATATATCATAGAAATCTTTTTAATGTTTTGAAACGAAAAAAAAACACACAAATACACACTTTTCCTTGTTTCATAGCAAAACTCATAACTTGCATAATATCAAGTACTGTTTCAACTTTAACTGTTCCATAATCTTCCATAGCATAATTATAAATAAAAACTTTGAAACAAAAAAATTAATTAATATAATGAAATTTTTATTTAATCTTACTTCCTAGATCCATAAATTCACTTGGATCATAAGAAAAACCTGATGAATGATTTCCATGACCACAATGAATATGTTCATCAGGTGTTTCTAAATTAAATATCGCACGAATACCTGCTCTAAAAATTGATTAAAAAACAAATTTTTTTGTTTTTTTTTTATTCTCAAAATCAATAAAAGAAAAAAGAAATTTACTCATAAAATAATTTCTTTAATTCAGTATGATGTATAGTTGGACGAGAACACGCTAAAATATTATCAGTTATCCTAAATAAATTAATTTTCTAATAAAATATTTTAATAATAAATAAAAACCAAAAATCTTTACCAATTAGAAAATATTCCATTAATAGCCATTTGTTCTGGACGCCAATAATCTGATCGTTCATATTTACAACTCGCTCCTCTACAACCTATATATTCAATCTAATTAAATATTTTCAATAAGAAAAAAACAAAAAAATTTTATTTACCTAATCGACAAGCAGTTCGTTCGGGTACTAATTTTTTTAATGCTTGAGCTAAAGGTGAATAAGCACCTTGTGGTGCTGATGTTGGTGAAATAAAATCATCAAGATAAGTTTCATGAGCATGTTTACGTTTTTGTATAACTAAACTTGGATCAGTAAATGGACGTATAATATGTTTTTTATCATGATTATTTTGATTTTGTTCATTATTACTTGAACTAGAAGAAGAAATATCATCGGGAATTGAATTACCATTTAATGTTGTTTCAGGATGTAAAAATTGATCACCTAATGCAAGTGCTGCAAAACCAGCTGCTAAAGTTGAATTATCTTCTTCATTATATTCTGTTGCTTCAGAGGATGTTAATGTTGTCATATTTAGAAAAACAAAAAAAATATTTTCTCTTTTACAAAGAATAAATATAAAATAAAAAGAAATTCATAATAATCTAAAATAAATATTAATATATGTGAAATTAAATCACATTTATTCTAACATGTACAGTAAATTTAAATGATCATCTTATTAATTTTCAAGACTTATCATTCAGTAACACGTTTCAATAAAAATTAATGCTTTAATTTATTATTAAATATTGAAGTAATGTTAAATCAAGAGTATATTAATTATATGTCACTAAACTTAGAAGTTTGTACAGGATGACAAGAAGATATTTTATTGAGATTAAATGCATCTACATAGTTTTTGACTGTTATATACTAGTGGTTTTAATTTTTCTATCGATAAATAATCAAATTATGTTTTATGGTCTGAATTGTAACTATAGTGAGATTTTCAATTATCATTTGGAATTGATTTTGATGTTCCACTTTAGTTATAACACTATATTGTCGTTTGTATATCCGTATATTGACACGTTGCTAACAAAAAGTAAATTGAATTCTTTGAAAAATTAAAGAATATTCAATCAATACTTTGAAGTTGAGACTATGTGCGTCATATAGACCCAAATGAACTATGAATACTCTGAAAAAAGTTCGGATCGTTCACATATTGCTACAGAGATACTGTATTTTTATAGTATTCTTTAAAAATAAATGTCATGCTCCTCCTCAAAGACACCAGAAAAGCTGATTCTCAAACTTCGACTTGAAACTTTGGATAGAGACAGATCTCAATCAGAATAGTTCATTGTGAATGTTAACTGTATCCTGGGATAGGAAAGGCGAAAAAATTGGAAATAGCCACAGTAAACTATTCTCATTGAAGTCTGTCTCTATCCAAAATTTCAAG
This sequence comes from Macrotrachela quadricornifera, assembly GCA_022393335.1. Taxonomy (NCBI): domain Eukaryota; kingdom Metazoa; phylum Rotifera; class Eurotatoria; order Philodinida; family Philodinidae; genus Macrotrachela; species Macrotrachela quadricornifera. Next base: position 22,781 of record JAJEKB010000073.1, on the reverse strand, counting down.
TCGAAATTTGAAAATCAGTTTTGCTGATGTTCCTGACGGGAGACCACAGCATTTAATTCAAAATACTGTAAAAGTGTAATATTTCCATAGTAATAAGCTAGCGATCAGAACTCTTTTCAGAGTATTCATAGCTCATTTGAGTTTACATAATACACATAGTCTCGGTTCAAAAACGATTTCACTGTTGATGTTCTTATTTATAGATTATACTACTTAGTTTTCAAAAATGCTGTTTCAATTCGATTTTTTTAAAACTAAAATCATCAAATAAAAGCGAAAGATCATATTATCTCAATTGTAATCTCTTAAACAGTATACTTTAAAATATATCGATTAGACACTCGCCCATCCATTTGTTTGATATTATCATATATAAAACTAAAATTATTTCCATAGATTAACTAGCCGAAAACTTTGAAGCATCCTTTAGATAAACAATCAAATACCTTAAGAATCTTCAATATTAGAAAGTATTTATGTTGTATAAATTTCAAGTTATTCCAACAAAGAACTTTGATATACATTGGATTTATTAGTATATGAATGGTATCATAAAATAAATCTTTAGATAAATTGTTTATGATAGAATTATGTATGTTATTTTTATTATTCACATTTGATACCATAAATGTTCGTATTTCTATTGAAACAACCTCCTTATTTTAATCTAGCGACATTGAAAATTTTCATTGGTTTATATTAGACCAAATAATTCTCTGACAACAGTTGATGATTGACAGACATGATCAAATTTATTTTATTCACAATCAAATATTAAATTTTCATATAATTAATTCTCATATATAATAATCTTAATGTTAAAATTATGCATTCATTATCATATGTTATATATCTCAGTGTAATTTTCTTTATTTTTTCATTTGTACAATCAAAAATACCAGTTGATGAACAATATTGTGAAGGTAAAAATACATATATATATATATATATTGAATATTTTCGTTTTTTTGTTAGTATGTATAAAAACTATCAAGAATTTTGCTGATACATTAACTAATGAAGAAAAATCTCATGTCGAAAAAATTGAAAAAGCATTTAAAAAATATTGTAAAAATGTTAAAGTTGATTCAAAAGAACATCGATTGGTAAATAAATAAATATTTTTATTTTATTTAATAAATAAAAATTTCTTTAGTGTTTTTATATTGGTGCATTAGAAACATCAGCTACTTATGCTATTGGTGATTTATCTAAACCACTTTCATGGGGTATACCAATTGAAAAAATTTGTCGAGAAAGACTTGCCAAAACTAATCCACAAATATGTGAAATAAAATATGGTAAATTTGGTTTTGTTTTTTTTCTCTATTATGAAAATTTGTTTTTGTTTAATTGTTTTTAGAAAAACAAATTGATATAAATAATATTGATTTAAATAAACTTAAAGTAAAAGATTTAAAAAAAATTTTAATTGATTGGGGTGAATCAGCTGATTTTGTTGAAAAATCTGAATATATCAAACGTATTAATGAAGTTAAAGATAAATATGTCAAATCAACAACAGATACAAATCAAAAAGACTTATAGTAATTAAATGATATTTATATTATATTAACTGCTTATTACATGTTTATGTATAAATAAAAATCTCTCTTTTTTTTTTTGTTGTTTAAAATTATATGAAAAAGAAAAATGTCAAATTATGGTTTATTAATGAATTTGATTATGTTTACTTGTTTTTTGTTTTGAGTATATTCTTGAATAAATTAAATTTGTATTAAATATATTGAGAATCAAGTTGAAAAGAACTTATATTCTAGTATATTCAATCAGTTGAACATATCAATACTGAAATTCACAGTAGTATCACTCAATGATTCATAAAGATTTACAAGAAAAAAAAACAAAAATCTTGATTTAATACTTTCTTAGAAGAAATAATTTGTCTACTTGTTTCATTAAAAAAATAAATGACCTTCTTTTTTTTTTTGGACAAAGGTGTCATTCTTTCACACATTTCTTAATGTTGATAGACTTCGTTTTTTAATTTAACATTGTTTAGTTGGTCGAAAGTGTCTGCCATTTGGCAGTTTCTATTGCTACCGAATGATCACAGTAGGTGGTCTAGTAAGTGAGAGAATCTTTAGCTCTTCTGCCTCAAGCATTGCGCTAGACAGATGAACAGGAAAGAGAGGAAAAAAAAATGCTTGTGGCAATTGTTCAATTAATGGAACTTGTCGTATTCGTCGGCATTGTCATCTGAGAATCGATGGTCAGTCGGTAGCACCCTAACGAGCACAAAATCTGCTCAAATAATTCAACGAACATGTGTATCAATAGATCATTCTTTTCTTTAGAAATAAACTATTCTTATGTGTATCTTTTTCTTTTTTATTTTTCCTAAAAAAGAAGTTTCTCTCGTCTTGCTTTTATTATCAACCAATAATAACTTATCTTTCTTATTGAATACTTTTCTATTGGATAATAAAATAAAAGAAAAAAAAAAAACTCGAACTAGAGAAAAGAAACAAAAAAGAAAAAGAAAAAGAAAAAGAAATGCATCGATTCTCAAGAGCCTTGTGAGCTATGCCGTTCGTGAGTATAAGTGAGTGGGAACAACATTAGCTTAATGGAAGTAAATTTCATTCGTTAGCTCAAGCTCTTGTGAGTTCTCTTCTTCCCTAACGAAGTTGTCTCCTTCGTTTCGCATTCGAGTAGTCATCGGATGTATAGTCTATATATCTTATCTGCCTTCATCAATTATTTATTACTCTTATTCTATCTTCTATAATAAGTATAAGTGTTGATTTGTCGTCTAACAAAATTAGTCACCTCAAATTAAGAATCTTAGAAAAACTCTAATTCTATGATGATTATTATATAAGAAAAAAGAAAAGAATGATAGAGAGAAAGAGAAGGAGAAGCGAGCAAATCATATTTCAACCACTCATTCACTTTTCTCCTTACTAAAATAATAATCATTATCAATGAATAACAAATAATTCAATTTAGACCAACCATATATACACAAGCAAAATGTCAAGTTTAACCAATAATATTACAAATCGAATCTCATCTTCATCAAATAATACAACTTTTTCTCAACCATCATCATTTATTAATAATAATGATACTTCTAATACAACAACAGATACTAATACATCATCAACACCATCATCATCAACATCAACAACACCAACATTAATACCCACTACACTTGGTTTAACAGCAATGGGTTTAGCTGCTGTAACAGCAAATAATATATCAAATTCATCTAGTATAGAATGTGATTCAAAACGTAATATATCAACTAAACTTGATGATCATTATACTAGTTTTTATACACTAAATCGAACATTACCTCCACCACCAGCTCCACCACCAACAGGAACATCTCCATTTAATATTATTAATCAATCATCAAATAATAATCTACAATTTGTTACTAATTCAACAGGTTAATTTATAAATATAAATATAAATATAAAAACATTCAGTGTTTCATTGATTAGGTCATTCTGATAGTGGAGCATTTAAAAAAATAAAACATGAATCACTTTTATTAAATACTCATCCATACAATCAACTTCAATCATATAATCCTCATTATCATCAAATATCTTCACTTTCATCAAATAATACAAATAATCTTTCTCCAGCACATTCATCAAATTCTAGTCAATCTTCTCATCATTCATTGTCAAATCCTACTAGTCAATGTCCAACACCAGCACGACGTCGACATCGTACAACATTTACACAAGAACAATTAGCAGAACTTGAATCAGCATTTGGTAAAAGTCATTATCCAGATATTTATTGTCGTGAAGAATTAGCACGAGTTACAAAATTAAATGAAGCTCGTATTCAGGTTTGTTATGATCAACAAGAAAAAAAAAAAAAAAAAAAAAAAAAAAATCATATTTTATATTTTTGTCATATTGATTGACAAGCATAAGAGGAAATGTCGGATGAAGTATCGAACCATAGATAGAACGAACGATGCGAATACTCGTATGCATATATAGACTAATAATTGAATCATGCAGGCACACTCCGTTGTCGCGTAAGAATAGATTTCTAATGAGTATGTGCAGTCGAGCGACAAGAAACTACATCAATACACGAGAGAAAAAGACAAGTCGTCTTGTCGATTAGCTCGTGCATTGACAATTGAATAGTTTTAATTGAAAAATAAATAAGCGAAACTTTTTTTTTTAATATTTTTTTTTTTAAAAATAAATAGGTTTGGTTTCAAAATCGACGAGCTAAATATCGAAAACAAGAAAAACAATTACAAAAAGCTTTATCACCCGTTCTTTCACCATGTAATGCAATGATGAGAAATTTTTATCAAACATCTACTGGAAGATCTTATCAATATGGTACATCAACAAATGGAACAAATAATATTGTATCGAATCAAATTCGTTATCCACCATCGGCTGTTACATATTCACAATTTTCACCACTTACATCTGTCAGTATACGACAGGTAGGAGTTATTTTTTTATTATTAATAAATATGAAATACTTTCTTTTTTTCTTTCTTTCTTTTAGGACAATCCATTACCATTTCAAGATACTGAGTGGTATAATAAAAGTCTATCATCATTTCGTGTTGATCATCCATCAATGCTTCATTATCCAGCTTAAACAGTGTGTGTGTGTGTGTATATCTTACCTTTTTACAGTGAAAATAATCCCTTTTTTTTTTCTATGTATGTGCCATTTTGTTCTATAAATAAAATAAAATAAACTATGACAAAGATAGAAAATAACAAGAAGATTTTTCGTTTCTGTTTTTTTTCTGAATTCACTAATTTTATTGTTGTAATAACAAGTAATTTAATATTAATTCATACTTCAAATAACTGTCAAATATTACAATATTCTAACGATTGTTTAACTTTGACTATATTATATTACATTAACAATAACAGAAAAAAAAATGTTTTGTACTTGTCAATGTCTATTTAAGTTTAATAAGAGTAATCAAATTCTTAAACAGTATTCAAATCTAATTTTGATCTACTTCACTTTTTTTTTTCTTAAAAAAGAAAAGCTATATATAAATTAAGATCTATCTAATACTTTTGCTGAATTTTATAAAATCAAAAAAGAATTTTTCTTTTTGAATATATAATTATCTATCATATCTTTCCGATAAAATAACAATCGATCGTTGATTGTCTTCCTTTTTTTTTTTACATATAGAAACATGTGGGATCAAAATGATGGATAAAACATCTCGCCGATTGGTTGTTGATCATCTTATTGAACGGAGCACATCTTCTATACAACCACTCATTTTTCTTTTTTTTTTTTTTCTTCTTGTCGTTTCTCGTTTCTTCATGCAATTTTATTTTCCTTTGAACTCATTCAACGACAAATACTTGATATAGAATAAGACGATCTTACTTAAAAGATTAACTAAGTATAATATAAAAATTAAAATCATGTTCGAAAATACCAATTATACAATTACATCATGTAAAAATAAAACTACAATTTTTTTTTATAAATAATAAATAAAAGAATTTTTTTTGATTTTGTAGTAAATACTGGTGCATTTAAACGTACAAAACAAAATGATAATACAATAATAAATCAATCATTTATATCACCTTTATCTCATTCTCAAGACCAACAACGTAATCATTCATCAGCTCGTCGTCGACATCGAACAACATTTACACAAGAACAACTTAATGAACTTGAATCATCATTTGCTAAAGGTCATTATCCAGATATATATTTACGTGAAGAATTAGCACGTACAACGAAATTAAATGAAGCACGTATACAAGTAACTATTTAAATATTATTAAATATAAAATAATAAATAAATATATATATATAAAGCTTTCATGTATAATCATTTTCCACTTGAATCACATGCCGTCTGTTATGAATAACACGGTTCATTTGATGGTACAATTTCCAGATTGATTATAGCTTGTTTCACACATCGAATACATTCTTTCACTTTTTTTTTTCTTCTAAGATTAAGATGTGTTATTTTGAACAACTGTTCAAAAATCGATAAATAAAACTTGAACATATGGACTTTTCTCTTTTCAATCATGTCATTTCTTTCTTCTTGTAATATAACCTTATTCCACATGTCATAGTGAATTATATTTATGCTTCAATGAATAATGATCCCCAAAAAAAAAAACGGAAAATTTCCTTTTTTTTTTTTTTATTTATAGGTATGGTTTCAAAATCGACGAGCAAAAGCTCGTAAACAATCACATAATACATCATCATCAGGTAGTACATCAACATCATTATTATCGTCTGTTCGTTTATCATCATCAAAACCATTTTTAACAAATCCATCATCATCATCATCATTTCAACATATATTTAATGGACGAACAAATGCATCAACATCATCACCAACAAATATTATGATGACAACAGATCCTACTATGTTTTATCCATCATTTCCACCATCATGTGATTTTAATGTTCGTTCAACTATTGTAAATAAAGAAGAAACAAAAAAAAAAAAGAAAATTTATTTAAAATTCTTCTTTTTCTTTAGGAAAATACAATGTCGTTTCAATCTCAATATCCACAACAACATCAAAATACAGAAGATGAATATACAAGAAATATGCGTATGCAAAATTTAATTAATCATCATCCTAATCTATATCATCATGAATAAATATCGAAAGAATTATATTATAAGTGATAGACGTTTGTTTTCTTTTTCTTTTTTTTTATTCGATATATAGATTATGTCTTATGTTTTGTTTATCTCATTTTCATTTCGTATTATATGACAATTAATTATTCGTAGGAATTTTATTTTATAAAAGTTTAAAAAAAAAAGAAACAAAACTATTTTGTGTTTTCAAAGATTTCAAAAATGTGAAATTTTTGTTAATGTATAAAGATGAATATAATCATCTCATAAATGTGCATGTTTTATAATCAATTGAGTGATTATATAGATGGAATCAGTTGGTATTGCATCAAAGATTGTCGTCATTTAAGTCATCTATATCATATGACTTTGTTTTGTTCAAGACTATGAAAAAGAGAACAGAAATATAACTATGGATATAACATAAAAAGTTGCTTCTCAACCTAAAGATAGAATTTTAATCTAGTTTATTAGTAATTTTGTTTGCATGAGTGAGTATACTAATTGATCTTGTATCTCCAAATATGTCAAGGTTAATCTAGAGTTACACTTACCATTTGTCGAGATGAAAAAAAAATGTGGAAAAATAATTAGAAATCAGAAGTTATGAAGTGAAAACTTAAGAAAAATACATTATTTTATTTTATTCAAAAATGACTTATCTACTATAAATTGCTAGATTATATAAATTTCTCTTTCAACAAATATAAACAGCTAATTTAAACAAAAAAAGAAAAAGTATAAATGAAAAAAGATAAGAAAATAAATAAATACAGGTGTTGCAATATTAGCTTGTGAATTAGGTGAAAAAAATACTTTAAGTTCAGCTAAACCCATTGTTGAATCACATCCTTGATACCAAACTAAAAATGTATTTTCAGCAGTTTTTTTCCATCCTTCAACAAAAATAACTAATGGTGTAAGACCACGATTTGTCCATTCATTTGATGTATTATCACATTTTTCCCAATCTAATTCAGGTGAAAATATTGGTTGATCACTTCTGGCTAAAATTTCTGTTGGATTTTCACCATTTAATATTGCCCAACCTAAATTATATTCAAGTATCCAATTTGGTTTTGGATTTGCAATATTTGTACGTCGTGCTGAATTATAAAGAAATAAATAATTATTATCACTTAATTTTAATGGTTCAGGTCCAGCTTCAACAAGTTCAGAATCAAATGAATCAGATCGTGTACGTAATAGATAATTATATGTTAAAGTATAATCAATAAGATTATTTGTTTGAGCTATAGCAATATTTGAATCATTAAAAAATAAATAACCATGTGTATCATTATGAATTAATAAACTACCACTTTTACACCAAAATACATCAGGAAATAAAGGACCATGATATATCCAATTTTGTTTCATTAAACAATCTGTTTCACAAGTAGCTAATGCTAATTGTGCACGCCAATCACCACTAGAAACTTTACTTACAGCTGTATAGAATCTAATTAAATTAAAATAAAATTCTCTTTTTAATTTAAAATTTAAAAAAAAAACTATTATTATCTTACAAATAATAAACTCCCTTATAAAGTACAACACGAGGATCTTCAGCTCCTAAAGATTGATAATCTTTATCAATATCAATAATAACATTTTCTTTAGTTATATGTGAATATTTTAGATGATCATTAACAATACTTTGACTCACGGCTATTTTACTTGGTCCAACATCATAAATAGTTTTTGAATCATTAAGTAAATCTTGAACACGTACTAAAAGTGCTACTGCATTTGGATCATTTTTTATTGGCATAAAAGCACTATTATAATTATATAAAAAATCTGAATTACTATCCCATGATGAAATAATTGGTTTATTTGAGAGACGTTTCATTTCGAAACGTGGTGGTACATAGGAGAAACTATATGAACTCCATAATACCACAAAATATAAAACGACATATACTTTTGAAACAACCATAATAACGCTTTTTTTTTAAAGAACTGTGATATACAGGTGAATATTTTATACGGTAGCTCACTAAAAGAGAAGATGTTGTGTCAATAAATGTTATCAAGAATATAAGCCTTTGTTATTATCACTATTGTATTAAATGAAGTGTCAATAATCATATAAAAAAAGAACATAGTAGTATTTTTTCAAGAGAATCCTTTAATCAAATATATACGTCGTCAATTTTTTTATTTTTGGTGTTGTTACAAGTAATAAAACAATAGATTAGGGTAGAAATAGTAACAAAAAAAAAACTAACAGATCAATGATAAATATAAGTAATATAAAAGCAATAAAAAATAGGAGATTCATTTCTTCTTTTCGTTGTTGTTGTTGATTAGTATATTGAAATGGGAATGCATTTGGTTTTTTTTCTTTTGATTTATCCATGTGATGGTGCATCACGTTCTAATGCAATTTTAAATTCTTCATAACTAATAAATCCATCACGATTAAGATCTTCTTCTTTAAGTATATCATCAACAAGATTAATAAGTTCTTCATCATTTGGATGTTCAAAATGTGTACTATTTTGTCCACTATTTGTGCCATTTTCTTCTTCATGTGCATGATTCATTGCAGCTATAACTTCTAAACCATCTAAACGATTATCATTATTTTTATCATGTATTTTAAAATAATAAAAATTTTGTTCTTCTGGTGTCATCTGATCTATTGGTTTATCTATTTGATTTTTAAGATCATGTTGCATATGACTAAATCAATCAAATACAAAACAATAATTTGATAATTACAAAAAAAAAACATTATTATACCTTTTATCATGCACATAATCTTCCATTTTTCGAAAGGCATGTGGATGATGTTCACCGGTAGGATGTTGACTTTCACTACCATGTTGACCATGGCTATTTATTCGATGGATAGAAAGTAATAAAACAAGAAGATAGATATGCATTCTATTAGTAAAGAGTTTGTTCCATAATTGTGAGGAATTGTTTTTCCTCCGTATTTATATTGCATAGATATAAAGGAAAATTACATTTATTTAAGAATATAAATCATCACTGTATAGCATTAATGAAATTAATTAGATGATTAGGAAACTAGTGCTTATCAAAATTCTATCTGATGAATTTGATTCTAATATTATTGATTCAGAAAAAAGTAGTGTCAATGGCAATATTGACTGGTGAAATAATATGACACTAGTATTTAATACATTCATATTAATTTATTCTTTATCATCATCGTACATGTGTTTACGATATGAAATGATTTGATAAATAAAATCAACTGTAACAAAATGATATCTTGATTTTTTCATTTTTCTAATATGTTAGAACTTAGATTTAATATGATCTTTATATAACAAGAGAGAAAGTAGATTGCAAATACCATAAAATATAATGTAAAACTATTCGTACGAATGTCAAAGAATGGTGTACAGTATGGATTCATGAAAAATAGTTTATACAAAATTTGTTAACAAAAGGTATAAACTTTTCATCTGTATATTTTGAACAATTTTCCTTGAAGACTTAAAATCGTGTATGTCACACTGAGTTTTGGTTTAATCCTCTTGCCTGTAAAATTTATTTGCTTTTCATGATTCTTCATAGTCCTTATCTTTCAATAACAACTAAATTATTTCAATAGAATGCATTTGAAGATCATTTAGAGGATGTTATAAATGATTACTATTATTGACCTTGACAACTCTTCTTAGCTTGTCTCGAATCGCATGACAAAGAAGCAACCATTTAAAGTAGAACATCATCATTTTCTTAAAGATAATCGATAAACCTACATAAAATTATTCACTGTGAACTACAAACTGGATCACTGTATAATAGTCTCAGACATTTATTCAGATATTTTTGTATCGTAGATTATTGCATTGCAATCATTACTGATTAAGTTATGTTTGATTTTTTTAATGAATAAATTGCTATGGGCAAAGAAATAACAATATTTTTCTTCATGAAAAATGTATAAATTCTCTATGAGACACATCCATTAGCGTCTTTAATTCATGAACCACTTACATATTTACGATTTTTCAAACATAAAGCTAATCTATTCCAATCAAATTTTGAGCCTTTATTATATGAAAAAAATCAATCAGGTAAACAAGAAAAAACATAGTTTTTTATATTTATATCAGAACAGTACATTCTGAGCATTTTAATATCTTTCTCAAGTATGGCGAACAAAAGCAATTTTACATTTTAAATCTATTAAATTAACATTGAGTTCTTAGTTTATATTCAAAAATTTTCGAAAATCATTTATGAATATATAATTTTAGAACAGTTTCAATCTAAAAAGAATTTAAATGGTTATCCATTCCTTTCTAGTTGTTGCTATCCTAGATATGAATGAGTCATTTTCTTTCTCATTTGTCTATTTTTAAAACGAATCATATAACATAAATAAATCTCTCTTTGAACACTTCAATGCATTGTTAATTTATAAAATCTATTTATTTATTTTTATTAATTATAAAATAAAAAATCTATAAATAATTTTAATAATTTAATTAGAAAATTTATTTAACAATATCCTTAAAGAAGGAATGTCTCACTTGACAAAAATAGTTATGATTGGTTAATAAGAAAAAAAAACGATGGATTATTTAAAAAATGGAAAAGAAAAGTGTTTTATGCAAGACGAATAAACACACATATACAATTTTGTAATAATGGTTTTCATTAATATAATAAAAGCGTTTATTTTTTCTACAATTTTATTTATTGGTACTTGGTTTAATCTTCTTTTTATTGCTACACCTGCTATTCCATTTATATTTATAAATCGACGAATTTATTTTCGTTGGTGTTCTTTTTTTGCCGGTTATTTTTTTTTAATGATGACGGTAAATATTTATTTTCTTTTTAATTAAAAATTATTTTTATATTTTAGTGTTTTCTTGAAGATTTTTTCGGTATTAAAATAATCATTACTGGTGATGATTTAACAAAAAATAAAAATCGTTCATTAATTATATTAAATCATCGAACAAGACTTGATTGGTTATTTATATTATTGTCACAGTGTCGTTTTCAAACTCTTGAATATCTTAAAATTGTTTTAAAAGCTTCACTTAAACATATACCTGGCCCAGGTGAAAATCTTTTTCACATGTTCTTTGTTTTTTTAATTATTATTTTATTAATAGGTTGGGGTATGCAACATGCTGCTTATCTTTTTCTTGAACGTACATTTGAAAAAGATGAACAAAGAATGAAAAATATTATTGGTTATTATAAAACATGTCAATCACCAGTTTCAGTATGTATTTTAAATGAATTTTATTTTTACTAACAAAATAACAAATAATTCTTGTGTATGCATGTACAATAATCATAGAACATACTAATTCATACAATAAAAAAATTAAATAGATATTTTGTTGAATTAAAAATATAATTTAGTGATTGCGCGTATGATTTGAGACTTTGTATTTAATATGGGTAGCACGTATTGTGAATATACTTATCAAAGTTTTTAAAATTTTATTAGGCCTATGCGCGTATTTCCCTACGGAGATGGTGAAAAGGTATTTTTAATGTTTCTGTAAGAAACGACGAGTTTTGATTGTAAATTATCAAAAAAATTAATTTTCGGAATATTACTAGAAATTATACTTGTCTGAATTCTACAAAAGGATATTATCCGCTCTTCTTCGTTTTAGAATAAAAATGCCGTTTCAAAATCCATTTAAATGACCTCATTGGAGTTATAAATTCTTCTAGAGATTTACGAATCAAAGTTTCTTCTATGTCATTAATTTTCCCAAGTTATTCGAAATTGAAGAAATGTGAAAAACGAAGTGTTCCTTATTCGAGATGCGGGTACTTAAGGAATTAATGAGTACATCCTATTATACAGTCTGTTCAGTATGAGTTAAGTTTATATATAGACCTTATTCATATAAGGCCTTCCTTCGCTTTGCCATCTTGTTAAAACATGATTTCCGCCGTGATACACTGTACCGGGCTAAAAATTTCAAGGCATACCTGAGATGAGTTATTTATGCAATACTGATAATTTAACTAGAGTTAAAACAATTTTATCGTGCGGTGGCTTACCGTATTTGTAATGGCATTCTAATTTAAGTCAAAAATTCTTTTTTTCTGTTTGAAAGAATGGCAAAAGCTGCAGGTTCTATGAGGTTCTGATTTTAGAATGTATAATTAGAGTACCATTTTTTGAAAGTTTTTCAAGTGATTGAACTTGTCAGTCTTTTTCACCACTTGAAAGATAAGAGTTAAAATAAATTGTCCTCATAAGATTTGCATCATCAAATACTCTTTCAAATAAAAGAAAAATATCTATTTAAAATTTTATACAATTTTCGTGTACTTGATTCTGAGATCGAGTTTTGAGACGAAGGAGGGCGCTTTCAGGATTTTATGCATATTTTCTTAGATTATATGGCGAGATGCTTTATTTTATAGAAACAAACTTTTGATGTGAGATACGTGCTACGATTTTAATAGAATAAATTTCAATTTTTTAATTACTTGAATATTAAACATATATGACTGTATTTTCTATGATTAGGCTACATAATCTTTAATATAATATCTTTCCTGATGATTAACCTAAACAATCTGAATTATTCTGCGTGCATAGGCTTTATTACTTGAATGATATACTGTGCGCACGATGAATCACAACAATTTATCTGCTTTGCATCCTATATTCAGTAAAAAATGTTGTTATAAACTATAAAAAAAAGAACTAAGTAAAAAGTTATTTTCTATGTATAGGTGTTAATGTTTCCCGAAGGAACAAATTTATCCGATAAAACGAAAAAAAAAAGTAATGATTATGCTGCAAAACAAACGACTTATAATAAACCATATGATTATTGTTTACATCCACGTATAAAAGGATTTATCTATTTAGTTAATATTATGCGACATGGTTGAATTATTTTAAAATTTGATTTAATGTTTTTATTTTGTATTTTTTTTCTTCTTTTCTTTAGAAGGTATTATCGATAGTGTTGATGATGTCACCATAGATTATGAAGGAAAATTTCCAAATACAGAATTAGATTTATTAAAAGGTCATATTCCGAAAGTAGTTCATGTTCATATTAAACGTTATAATACAAATGATATACCAAAAGAAGATGAACATATTGGTCAATGGTTAGAAAAATGTTGGGATGAAAAAGAAAATCGATTGAAAGAGTAAGAAAAAAAAAAGAATAATTAATTCTTTATTATCTTATTTTTTCATTAGATTTAATACTAAAAAACAATTTGATTTACCAACAAAAAGAATTCATCATGAAAAAATTGAAACAAATATAAAATTTCAACGTCGTTTAGCATTTATTATATGGATGGTATTTATTCTATTTTGGTCATATTGTATTATTACTTATATGAAAATAAAAATCTATATTTTAATAGTTTGCTTATTTCATATAATAATGGAAGTATTTGCTAATGGTATTATTGATTTTGTTTGTCAACTTGATGCGAATGATCGACAAAAACAATCATCTATTAAACAAGACTAAATTTATTTATTTATTTTTGTTTTTTGATTCAACCATAAATCATTTTCGAATGTATTTATACTTATAATTTTATTTTTTATTTATTTTATTCCAGATAAAAAGAAAAATCAAAGAGTTATGCAGATTTTCGTGCGTACTCTCGATGATCGAACATTAACACTCGATGTTCAACCTGAATATACAATTAATGAAATCAAAGAAATTGTTGAACAACGTGAAGGTAAATTATTTAATAGAATCAAATATTAGACAACATATTTTTTGGATAAACAAAAAAACAAAACCTGAAAATTCTTTATTATTTACAAAATATTATATTTGAGAAAGCATAAGATACTGTAGAAGATATTACATGAATTTCTTGATAAACTATTTATCGAAATGTAATTTAATCTTCGATGTCTTTGATTGACATATATATACAGATTTTTCTGAATACACTAACTATTGTAAATAATCTTTCAAATAATTTTATTTACTATTGTATGGTATAGAGCTTAGAATGGGCTGGACTGAACTTGAGAAAATTAATCTATAGATTATGAAACTTTTATTTAAACTCGTTCTATCCAGGTTTTTACTTCCAGAAGGATGATTGGAAAATTTGGGAGAGCATGCTACATAATTCTTGGCCTAATAATTGCCAGCCTTGGAAAGACAAACTCGATTCTTAAGGAGACACCACTCTCTCGGGTTCCTCTCTGGGTAAAACACTATATTTCGTGATAATCTATCTAGTTATACATTGTAATCCTCGATAATTTGGTTTCACATAGTGATCATTATTAAAGATCAAAGTTTTGATATATTAATTATTTTTGTATTTGAATAAAAATTTTTTTAGGCATTCCTGCTGATGAACAACGTTTAACATTAGGTGGTATTTCATTAAATGATGAATTAACAATTGATGAATGTCATATTGAAGAAGAAAGTACACTTTATGTTTTACTTGATCTTGAAGGTGGTGGTAAAAAACGTAAGAAGAAATCATACAATACACCAAAGAAAAACAAACATAAACGAAAGAAGGTTAAATTGGCTGTACTTAAATATTATAAAGTAAAAATTGAAGAAGATCATTGTTTATATGAAATTTAATATAATCTTTTTTTGTTTCGTAAAGGTTGAAGATACCGGCAAAATCCGTCG
Source organism: Macrotrachela quadricornifera (assembly GCA_022393335.1). NCBI lineage: Eukaryota > Metazoa > Rotifera > Eurotatoria > Philodinida > Philodinidae > Macrotrachela > Macrotrachela quadricornifera. Next base: position 7,529 of record JAJEKB010000073.1, on the reverse strand, counting down.
TTTAAGACGTGAATGTCCATCAAAACAATGTGGTGCTGGTGTATTCATGGCCGCACATCATGATCGTAATTATTGTGGAAAATGTTGTGTGACATACATGTTCACAAAACGTGAAGAAGAACAATAAAAATACAAAAATATATACAATGATACTTTAAATCATTGTTTCTTTTTTTGTTTTGTAACATCATTAAAAAAGAAAAAAAAAAGATTAAATAAAAAGAAAATTATTCATTATATTGTTTTCATCGTAAAAATAACATCGTTTAATTATCTTTTAGATTTGCTTTTTCTTTTTAAACATAAATATGACTACAACACAAATGAAAACACCTCTTAATCCAAGACCATATATTAATGAATTAGTAGGAAAAAAAATTCTTGTTCGTCTTAAATGGGGAATGACATATACTGGTAAGTTAAATAAATAATTATATTATATAATAATAAATATTTATCTTTAATTAAATTTAGGTGTTCTAGTTAGTGTTGATCAATATATGAATGTACAATTAGGTCATGCTGTTGAATATATCGATGATCAAAATAAAGGTCCATTAGGTGAAATTCTTATTCGATGTAATAATATTCTTTATATATCCGGTGTTGAAGAAACTGATGAAGATGATAATGCTATGACATAAAAAGAACTTTATTATTAAAAAAAAATTTTCTTCTTGTTGTTATTGTACTTTTCTTCTGTTTTATGTACTTTATGACATGTATGTAGGTAAAAATTAAGATCGAAAAAAAAAACAAGATATATATATATGTCATTAAATGTTTAATGATTATTTTGTTTTTTTTGTAAATAGAATTATGATCAATATGCATAATCTAGGAAATGAAGAATATTTTCAAATATCGATTTTAAATAAATCAGAATGAATATGTAGAAAAAATATTGTATTAAAGGGAATTTCAAATTGTAATAATAGCTATTTAAGAGCAGGAAAATAATCAATTGAAGGAAAAAGAATATAAATTGCATCATGTTTATGAAAATTAATGTAAAAGAAATTACTAATCGATTCGATCATGTTCTAAAAATTATTTGGTTTGTTAACTTAGCCAACCGAGGCATACAATCAGTTAGATGTACTTCGATGAGCTCTAGCGAATGGTATATGCTTTGTTCAAATGAAAATGAAATATCGATAGGCATGTTCTATGGGAAAATTTTAATAAGAAACTCAGGTTTGTCTTCTGGCACTGTGCCACTGACATTAGTGTGATACAACGGTACTGGTTTGTTATCTTCCCGTATAAGTTTTTTTTAACTTTCCAATACAATGTTACTTAGTAATGCGGAGAGATAACAAACTAGTACCGTTTTTTTTATATTTATATATATAAAACATAACTACACTCACATTAGGTTTCATGCAATTTATTCTTTTTTAACAAGCAATCTGACACATTCTTTTCTTCACAGTTATTCTTATACAACAAAGATTTTACGACAAAAAGAAAATTCATAAGCAAAATCTAATTGATATTCTTTTACTTATAGTAACATAAATAGTCATTAATAATATTCAATAGATGTCCTTCAATCTCGATAAGATATTTTCCATAGTTTTCCATTTTGGATGTTATTGCATCATTTGAATTTATTTCAATATAGATAGTTGATTGATAAAGATAATAATCGACTGGAAAGCGCGGCGTCTTTCTGTAACCGGAGCTACTTCTGGGGTCGGATTGTGTGAATGACTTGCGGGCGGGAGTCCTGTTTGTCGTTGATCTATGTTGATCGAGCGTCCGCACGAAGCTTGGCATCGACATGGTGGGAGTTGAGGAATCTCTCCTTCCAGGGCGTCTAAGGAAGGTTGAACCGGCTGAGGCGCGAATATGCGAGCAAGTCAAAGACCTCATGTCGAGTAGTCGTGGGATAGCGCTTGTGAATAGACAGCGGTAGGCAGCCCGTCCAATATAGTTGGACCATAGTCTGTTTTTCTTTTTTATTTCTCTAAGTTATTTAATTATTCTTAAACTAGTTTATTAATCAAAATATTTTGTTCAAATATTTAATTATTTTGATCAATTTTTGATTTATGAAAGTTTATTTGAAATTTCTAATTGTTAGAAATGAATACATAGTATTCTTATAATAATATGACAATCAAACAAAGCTATAAGCATTATTCTTAATCATTTCAACTAAATATGTCAAATGAAATAATCAAATATAAACATATAAGAACTATTTTTTTCAACAGATCCAGAATTCTTGAAATCAAATTTAACACATCGATGGCATAGTTGAATTATCAGAGGATTCAGCTTAAATATATCAATTCATGAAATTCTTGGAATTGCATATAATGAAACTATACAGAATCATTAATTTTGAACTATTACTTTGTTTATTTTGGTCGTTTCAATGAGAAACATCATTCTATGCAATCAATAATCCAAACAATAGCGAAGAGAGCAGATAATGCATTACACATAACTTTCTGTCCGATGGAAAAGAAAAATGAAGTTTACAGGTAAGACTCATCATATTTCAACGAAAAACTTGTTAGAAAAATACTTTTTCCTGTTTTCTTGGGCAGAAGGTTACACGCAATGTGTCATACCCTATACATTCACAATTTTTTGAATTATTTATTGCATATAACGTGATGATTTTCTTTGCAATAATCAAGATAAACAGAATTTATCACAGGCAAACAGAAAGTTTTTATTTTCTTTGCTATCCCTATGCGTTCTTCTCTTGATTGTTGTTTTCTGCTACTAGTCAGTATAGCGTGTGCGAACATTGTGCACAGATCCGTCCTTTCAATTATCAATATCAATAAAATACTTAACATTATTAAAATTTCTTTAATATTTTCGATAGCACTGAAATATAATAGTTGCACTATTAGTTGTTCATATCAAATCAATCAAGGTTTATTTGCTCTTATACATCTAATTATATCATATCCTTCACTTTTAATGATTCTTCGTTTACAATTATAACCTTGGTTATATGATACGATTTCTATCACACTATCAATATGTTAAATTATTGTAATTATTCAATATAATTGAATATATTTATTAATGAAAAAATAGTAATCTACTTTGTTAATACTTATATTTTAAAATAAATTTTTGATTATGAAATAAACTTTTATTTTACTAATTTATGAAAATATAAAAATAGAAAAAAAAGAAAAAGTGAATGTATCAATAAACAGCACAAATAGTTGGTAAATCTTCATTGATATTTTGTTCAATATTTGTTAATGGTATAATTGCTTGATTTTCTTCTTCAATAATAATTGTATTTTCTTTTTTATCTAATTCTATACAAATAGGTATAATATGAGTTTTTTTTTGTTTATGATGTTTTTTATTTAATATAATGGGTTTTAAATGAATACGTTTTTTTCTTTGTATATTATTTAATGCATTTGTTAATGAAAGTGATCGTTGAATATCTATATTATCTGATGAACGTGTTGGAAATCGAAATGTATATTTTTCTCTTAACATTTTTATTTTCATTAAACGATCAATATCAATATTAGTATTAATAGGTTTCATTGGTTCTTTTTTTTCTACTATTGGAGGAATATTTTTATTTATATCTATTTCCATCACTACTGGAAGAACAATATCACTATTATTAGTTGTATCAATTGATGCTGTTGTTGATGTTCGACTTGTAGTTATACGAGGTAATATTCGATTAAAAGATGAACGTGATGGAGAATCTCTTATTGAATAACGTGTTGTTGTACGTTCACTAAATACTTGATTATCATCATGCAAAAGTTTTTCATTATCATCATCTTCATTATAAATAAGTTGATAATTTTTTAAACATTCCATTGGTAAGAATGATCGACCAGTTTTATGTTTTTCCAAACATTCAAGTACAATACTAAGTGTTTCTTCAAATAAAGGTTTTGTTGTTGTATTTAATTGAGAATTACCCCATCTTTTATTTTTTTTTTAAATATAAAATCAAAATATTTCTTTTGAATATATAATATTAATAATTAAACTTACCCAACACCTGGATTATCATTAACTTCTAAAAGCCATAAACGAAAATTTTCATCAAGTAAAAAGTCACAACCGAATAAACCAAAATGACCAGCAGTACGTTCTAATTTATCTTTACTTGCACGAACAATCTGTCGAATAATTGTTTGCATACGATCCTATTCAATATTTATATAAATATTTTGTAACTTTTTTATTCTTGTTTTATTTTAATAAATTATGCGATTATGTATATAACAGGATTAGAAATAATATTTTGCCTACGAGGGACCGCTACAATTTTAGGTAGAAGGCATAATGAATTTTATATCAAATGAAAGCTGCTCAAAAATGGGGCTTATAGATACTAAATGCTAAGGATTATGAAATTTTTTTAATATTGAACTTAAGAAACTTTCAGAAATTTGATACTTTTTTTGTGATAAAAAATTCAAAAAACTATTTGGAAAATGTTTAAAAAAAAGTCACATTTTTAATATACAAGAACAACAGTCGAATTTTCAATAAAATTAGCTTTTTTTGATTAGTTTTACTCCTGTAGGCGGTTTAAGATGTACCTATTTAATGTAGTTTTTCACGCTGCATCGAATAAGTATATTTTCAAACATCTTTCATAAAGATGCTAATGGAAAACAGCTGAATTTATTATAAATATAAAAGGTGTAAAGAATGCGGAATTCCGTATATTCTTTATACAATTTTGAGTGACTTATAATTCAACAGCTCTGTTTAAAAATCTTCTCATATATACAATTTTGTAGAGCTCAACAAGCTCTATCGAACCATGTAAAAATATCCAAGAAAAATATGTTACTCTATTTTTGAATTACTGATACTTTACTTTTTCATCCCAAAAAAATTTATCAAATTTCTGAAAGTTTCTTAAGTTCAATATTAAAAAAACTTTCATAATCCTTAGTGTTTAGTATTAATAAACCACATTTTTGACAAGCTTTCATTTGATATAAAATTCATTATGTCTTCTACTTAAAATTATAACAGTCTCCCGCAGGCACAGTATTATTTCCAACCCTGTACTTGAATTAATTTTTGAGTCATGACTTTGATTTTTTTTCTGAATAATTTTATTCATGTGAAATAATTATATAATGCAAAAAAATGTCTAAGTCCATGTACTCGAAGAAAAAAGTCAACTAATTATAATCTTTTATCTCAATAAATGGTATTTTCAACATTGTATTGATAGTCTTTTGAATAATAATTTCTATCATACAGCTAATCTTGTGTATATTTTTCTTATATAATAACAACAAAAAAAAACGAAAATTTTGTAAATAAAAGAATATTTCGGTTCATTTTAGTCTATTATTACATGTTTACAAAAAAAGTAGAACAGAACATTTCACTATTATATAGTCTTATTCATAAACACAATCCTCTTTCCGGTGCTGTTCTTCTATAATAATATAATCGACAAAAAAGAAATCTGATCCTTTATGTCTTTCTCATACAAACTACGAATAAGGTAAGCAAAAATTTTATATCATAATTTATCAATTACTTACTTGCATAACAGTCATGACCCAATCTTGACACATTTTCGGATGGAATGGTCGAAAACATTGATTAAAATATAGACTAGTTGGAAAAAAAAGTATAATTAGATAAATTAAAATTTGTTTTACTTTAATTGTTGCATCGTCATTCCTGTTGCTTCTTGTGAAAATGCATAACGATAATGATTTTCTTGTATAGACTAAATAAATAAATAATAGTATTTATGAATTATATTTAGTTTAAAATAGAAAAAGTTAATATACAAAATTAGTTAAATGTGTAGCACGATCGAAATCAAATTCTCGATAGAGATTAAGTGACAGACGTATAACTGATGCATTATGATTATAAAATACAAGTAATGGTTTTGTCCATGCAACTAGCCAGTGTACACGTATATCAAATTTACGACCTCTAATAAGAAGTGGTCGTGAAATATATCTAAGTAATCAAAAGAAGAAAAAAAAGCCAAAATTTTTAATTAAAATATTTATATAGAAATAAAAGATCGTCATACGCTACTCTTGCATTAAATATCCGGGTAATTTTGGTTGATGTTGTATACGATTACCAACAACAGATTTTACTTTAAATATTGTTTCTAAATCAGAATTTACTGATATAACATGAATTCCTTGACCCGCATAACTATAACGTGGTTTATATATCCAGCTTCTATTTTGTTCTAAAAATCAGAAAAAAAAGACCATTTAGATTATTCGCCATGGACCATGAAAAATATGAATTATTTCCAAAGCATAATCTCTCTTTTCTTATGCAAATTAATTAAAGTTTCGAGATTGTTGCAGCTTATTACATTAAATAGTTTAACATGTATCAAAGGTTTAGAAGAACATCAAGAAAGAGTAGAACTGATAAATTTTTATTAACAAAAAATTCATGAATTGAATTAGATCGGAATTTTTTAATAAATATCGATTAGTTTACTCTATTATTCTTTAGTGCCCTTGAAAATGAAAAAAAATATTACAAATATTAATATTCATAATCAGTATAAATGAAAGAAAATTTTCATCAATTGAATTATACAATATGTAATACAATTATCTTAAAAGGTTTTTCTATTCTTACTTTTATAAACACGTAAAAATTCAGCTACTTCATTTTCATCATCAAGGACAAATGTCATAGGAAGAAATGTTTGGATAGTATTTCCAATTATATTTTGTCTATTATTTATATAATCACGTAATGTATACCATAAATTAACTTTATCAGCAAATGATATTTGACCAGGTATATTATTAATTAATTGTTTTCCTTCTTGAAATTTTTTCCAATCAACTTGATGTTCAAGACACCATTTTATGGTAAAATTAGTTACACTATGATCTTTTGTACGAGACCAACCGCGTTCTTCAAGTATTTCTGTAATTCTATAAGTAAAAAGAAAATAAATAAAGAAATATTTTATTTTATTGATAGAAGAATAAAAGAAAAGAAGAAACTAAAGAAACAATATTATTGTCTTTGCTTACACTTGAGCTTTATCTGTACAAGCATAGAAAATTAAATTATCTGTAGATAATTTTCCATGAAATAATTCTCCAAATTGTTTGCTTTTTGAACGAGTTAATTTTTGTTTTTGATCTTTTTTATCACCAGTTATATTACCATTACCCATGATTGAATAACAAGATTTTATTTTTTTATTATTTAAAAAATATGAACATTTATTGTTGTCATTGGAAACAAATTTGAAAATAATTCCATTTATTTAAATCGATGATGTTTTATTTTTCTTTTATTAAATCAAATGGGTAACTAACCGTCTGTCGTTTGAAAGTATGTCTATATTCGAGAACAATAGTTCCTATTTACTCTATACAGATGTTGATGTATATATATGAATGTTAATCATTTCGAAATTTTTTTTTCTTTTATTTCTAGTGCATTTTTTGTTTGATTTAAGTAACAAAAAAAAAGAGAGAAGAAATAAAAAAAAGAAAGAAAAGAGAAAAATGAGTTTGCCTGTTGTTATTATA
>JAJEKB010000071.1:0-25821 GCA_022393335.1 Macrotrachela quadricornifera | reverse complement strand
TCATCAAATAATAATCAACCACATCATAATATAAGACAATCATCATCGTCGGCAAATAATCGACCAACTTCATCATATGAAACTAATTATACTTAAAAAGATTTTTTTTTGAATAGAAAATATTATATGAACTAAAACATTTTATTTCCGTCTTTATGTGTACAGTTGTCTTCTATTTATCATGTATGTATGAAAAAATGTGGGGAAAAAAATCTTTCAAAAATTGTCTTCCATATACGTATGTACAGTAGGATTTGTTTTATTGTGGAATGATCCTTGTTTATTATAACAAGAAAAAAAAAATAATCAAATATTTATTTATTTATTTATTTTTGTTTTAATTTTTAATATAGATTATAGATGAAGTTCCTTCCCTCTATATACCTTAACTAATGTTGATAATACATGAAAGAAAATAATAATTCTTTTTTTTTTTCTATTTTTTTGAGATAGTAGTCACTATAAATTAAAAAACTATGTTAATATGACTCGTATTGACTGCTGATTAATCATGAAAGGAAAACATACACAGATACCGTTACATTTGTATTGAAAAAGAAAAAGAAAAAGAAAAATATGAAAACACGAACATGTGCAATGAAGTATAGACATGTTAGCACATGCATCAGCTCGTCGTTACTAGCTAAGTAATACTGATATATAGCAAAGAATAAAAGAAAAATAGAACGACAAACGATGAAGAGAAATAGAAACCTGCCTTCTTTTCCTTTTCTCCATTGGTAAGTACCGCAACAACAACAACGGACTAGCTTTTACACTCGGCCTCCTCCTCTTTTTCATTCTCCCTTTCCCTCTCTCTCTCTCTCACTCTCTCACTTTCTCTCGGTTTCTTTTCTATCGATTCTATAATAGATCTTCATGATCATACGACTAAAATTGGCCAAATCGGCTGTCTCTTTTTTTTCGAAGTATAGACTCACGCTGTTTGTATACACTATATGACGTCACTTTAGTCGAACGAGCAGATTTTTTTCTGCTGTTGTTGTGTCATAATCTATTCAAGTTTATTTAAACGACGTCATTTTATTATCTAGAAAAGATAGGCATTGACTTTAACCTATATTACAGCCTATATTTCTTTTCTTTTTTGTTTATATTTAAGATCGAAATACGGACAACGACAAGGACAATTTATTTAAATAAGTAAACGAAAATGCCATCCTCATCTAGTGTAGATAATCGTACCTTTAAACAACGAAAAAGTTTTGGTAAATATTATTATTGATTGAATTTTATTAAATTTATTTATTTTTTTAAATTTCTTTTAAAGCAACACGTAAAGAAGAAGTCGCTGGTATTCGTAGTAAATTTCCAAATAGTAAATTTATTTTTATAATATTAATAATTATGTAATAAAGCATTGTTATTATAGAAATTCCAGTTATTGTTGAACGATATCATAAAGAAAAAGATTTACCTATTCTTGGTAAATAAAATCAATTTTTATCTTTTTATTTATTTATATATTTTTTATTTTTAGACAAAACTAAATTTTTGGTGCCACAAGAATTGACCATGTCTCAATTTGTAACAATAATTCGGTAAGTAAAAACCACAAAAAAACAAACGAAGTTTTAAAAGAAAAAAATTAATTTATCTAATTAGAAATCGAATGCAATTAAATGCCAATCAAGCATTTTATTTATTGGTTAATAATAAAAGTATAGCTTCAATGTCCACTTCCATGGCAGAAATCTATCGTGATGATAAAGTAATTTAAAAGAAAAATATTTCATTCAAAACAATTTTTATTTTATTCAATTTCTTGTTGTTTTTGTTTTTTAAAGGATGACGATGGATTTCTTTATATGACATATGCTAGTCAAGAAATGTTCGGTGGAATTTATTAATAAATGCACGATTTTGTTCATATATATATATATTTCTTCTTTTTTTTTCTTTTTTGTTGTTGTTTGTCTTTAAAATATGTTTTTCCTCTGTAAAGAAAAACAAAATCATACCATCTGTTTTTGTTCATCATATTGAAAAACAATTGGTAAAATAAGAGAAGAAAAGAATCATATTATCAATGTACAATTTAAAATATCTTCTTTGACATAATATACAAAAAAAAAATAAAAACAAACGAAGATTAACTAAAAGGTGGATATGTATTTGGCTACATTTTCTCTTTCTTTCTATCTCTGTTTCTTTGTTCATTGTATTATTATTATTATTATTATTATTGTGCATTTTTATTTTCTGTTTTTCTTTGTATGTGTGTAGTCATCTTTTTTTCTTCTTCTTCTTATTGATATGTATTGATTATAAAAATGTTTTATTTTGTATTATATGAAAGAGAGAAAAAAAAATACACACACATATATACATATATATAATTTTGTTTTTCTATTTTGTCTAAGAAAAAATTTTCAAATTATAAAAATTGATTTTATTAGAAATATTGACTTTAGAATATTATAGCAAGTTTTTTTATACAAAGAAAAATAATAACACCTGTTTTTTGAAGAATGATCTTTAGGGAAAGGACATTGGTATAGTTAAGCTCAAAGTACAATTAAATATATGATAATTATAATGATTAGTTTTTCTCAGTATGTTTTCTCATGCATAAAAGCTTGAATTTTAATGGCTTTGATTCATTTTCTTTTAATTCTGTCGATCAATGTAGTTTTATGATACATTTTTCATCTTTTTTAGAACATTAGATTTTGTTTTTAAGTAACTAGATTCTCTTCTAATCTGGAGAATGAGATGACATTTCATTCCAAAAGATTAGAAAAATCTGTTCTAATTATAATATAAAGCTTCATTTACTAATATAATAGGAATCTTTATTATTGTTAATTGATGAAAAGTATCAGAAATTCATTTGTTTACATTGATCACTCCGAAATAAATAGATTGTATTTTTCACTATTCTTTTCTACGTTTATGTGAAATTAATACTGATATATAGACTTTATTATTCAAAAATATGTATTATAGTAATAGTAATAAAAGCTTATCCGTTTTGTATAAATAATGATATATTTTTTTTTTGTCAGTAGCAATAAACAAATATTTGAATGTTTTAGATAAATTTATCGCGAAACACTATGTTTCACAAATACAATTCGTTTACGAATACACTTACACCATCCGATCAAATATCCGCTTATGTGCCGCAGGTTAGAATCTTTCGTCATTAATTGAATAGAATAAATTATTTTTTCCTTCTTTGTTCCTGTAGAGTTTCGGCACTAAAGAAACAACAAATAATTTTTTTGTTGCTCCACAACCGAAAGGTCGTCAATCAGGTGGATCCGGACCACATTTAGAAGGAAGCTCAGCTAGTCAACCACCGTCACTCTTTGGCTTCCTTGCGAGTAAAGCCGGTACAAGCAGCTCATCTCTAGCTGCTAAAGCTCATACAGTAGTAAAAACAGCAACACCATCATTATCAGCATCATCATCACATAGTGGTGTCGCTAGTAGTCACGGTCATGTTCAAAGTCACGGTCAAACTCATGTTCAAAGTCATGGTCATGGTCATGGTTCCCATGCTTCTCCATGGGAAGGTGTTAATCTTTGGCGTACACCATACAAAGGTGACACCGATACAATTACACGTGTAAAACGTAGTAAAGGTTCCCTTGATCAATATGTTGAAAGTCGTACACGTCGCATTCAACAATTACAACTCTTTACATTAGTAAATATTGATTCAAATATTTTCAATAATAACAAATTAATGATTTTAATTGTTTATTTAGCGTAATAAGAGTATACCTACTTGGGTATTGCTACCACAAGATAAACTTATTCTTGCAGCACAAGGAGCTATTGTTGCTTATGTTCTTTATCAAGTAACTACAACCGTATACAATCATTTAAAAGCTAAAGATCGTCTAAAACGTAAATATATATCTATTTCTTTTCCATTCATTTTCTTTTCTTTTGCTTATTCTAGTCTTTAAATTACTCTACAAAGACAACGTCGATTAATCTATTTTCCCCAAAGTTTATTTTAACAAAAGAAAAACATTTTTCTTTTCTTTTCCTAAATTTCTCCACCTATTCATTTGTGTTTCCTGTATCACAACGTTTATTGTAGTTTTTATTTTTTTCTTTTTCAAATAAACGACATAGATTATATTTCTTATTTTTCAAAAAGTTCTTAACTATTTATAATCTGATTTAATAATAACAACAAAAAAAAATACAAATCTAGGTTATTTTTTTAGTTATATAAAAGATCATGTTTATATTAATGTGGATTGTATAATGCTGAACTACTATCCATTAATCTAAAAATACAAATAATAACTAAAGTTTTTATTTCAATTTCTCTTTTTTTTTATCTTTTACTTCATCATATTAATTAATAAATCTTGTCTCATTTTTGGTGTTGATATTCGATCAATTGGCATCTGACAAAAATTAAATAATGTTGATTTATCTGCTTGTGATAAATCAGTTGTATTTAATGTAATCCATTCACATAATTTAAGTATAGATGGAAGATGTTCAGAAAGTTCTGAACTATCTAAAATAATAATATATTTAATTATTTTTATTTCATATAAATAAAATATTACTTTGATAAACAAGACGAATAGATATAGCTAATACATAAAAACAAACTCGCCAATATGTTGTTGAAATAATTTGTCGAGTATGAGTTGATTCTATTTGTGATAATAAATGACGAAATAAATCATCACGAGATAAAATTGAAAGTAATTTCAATGCTGAATGACGCATTCGTTGTAATTGTCCATCAATTGAACGTGCATTTGAATCAGCTAAAATTCATATATATTCATTTTAAATATAAAAGAAAAAAAGAAATATAAAATAATTTTTACTTGATGTATCAAGTGTATAGATTATTTTAAGAACAGTATCAATTTCATGTAATGTACATAAATTATCTAATGGACTTGCTAAAATTTTAAGAATAAGATCAGTTAATTGATTTGCAAATTGATAAATCTAAAAGATATATATATATATATATTGAAGATTATATTTTGTTTTCTTTTATATTACTTTTTCTTTAGTTCGAACATTTGCTATTAATGCAGCTGTAGTTAAATCAATAATAAATGCAAGTGTTCGACCAAACATCCATCGACCATTTCGACTTGTTTCATTATCACTATTTTATAATAAAAATATTTATCGAATTTGTTTTTTTTTATCTCTTAATTCTTACTGTAATAAACGTCGAGTATCAGTATGAAAATCAATAATTGGTAAAAGAGCATCAAATACATTACTTGATACAAGTAATTGAGCACCATTATTAGCTGATGAAATTCGTAGAAGAAGTGCCTAAATTTTATTTTGAATTTAAAAAATAAAATTCAATGTTCTATTTTTTTTTTGTTGTTGTTATTTTACCATATAAGATGAAAATGAATGCCATGTTTTAAGATCAACTGTACCAGATGTTTGTAATGATTGTACAACAGCACACATCAATTGACGTAATTCATTTTCAAGTGAACGTAAAAATGTTTGATTAAAATTATTTATGATTATATCTGATGTATCAATAGTTATTAAAGATGTGAGCAAACTTGATGCTGATGACTATAAAATTAAAAATAATCAATATTTTTTTTCTTCAATCTTCGTAATATCATCGTTAAATGCAGAATTTATTCAAAAAATATTTCGAAAAGAAAATGCAAGAAAGACTCTCTCAAGATGATTAAATGATTTTATATCTGTAATTTTGTTTAAGAATATTCCGAAAGTTTCATGTAAAATAAGCGCATCCTTTTTAAGATAGCAAATATTCAAAATAAGACTGAAGTTTAAAATAACTGATGCTATTTTTTTATCTAAACACAATTCAACTAAATAAATCCTAAGTATTAAAATAAAATAATCTCAAACTAATCATAATAGAAAGAGAGCTTTTCGAATAGTATACTATTCAAAATTAGTAATTATTTGAAATAAAATCTAAAATTTAATCTCATTTAATTACTAATTTATTTTTGTTAAAACTTACTCGAACAGCTGGTACATTAGATAAAGCATCATCATAAATAACATTTATTAAATTATGATTATGTTGAATTGCATTATTAAATATTCTTCTACGATCATCTTGTTGTTGTTGTTGTTCAACATTTTCAATAATTTCAATACAATGAACAATAGCTCCATAAATAGCAGCACGTCCTTTTGGTGTAAAACGTTGTTGAATAAAATCAAATAAATTTTTTAATATAGTTATTAAATTTGTTCGATATTCTCCTGTTAATTTTAATTGTTTAATTGATATAATTGATGTTAAAAAAATATTCATTAAATGACTTGATTGTTGATCATCAAGTATAAGATTCATTTGATTAAAAATTTTTTCATATAAAAAATTACATAAATCAAATGGAAATGTTTTTATTTGTATTAAATTAAGATAAAGTATTAATTCAATTAATGAACGCCATGCATCAATATGAGAATTTCTCCAATAAATATCAATATGTTCATTATTTAATTGATTTGCATATGCAAGAATAACTTTACAATCATGTATATAATTATCTTGATTATTATTTATTTCATTTAATAATTCATTATTATTATTTGTTGTTTGTTGAGTTGTTTTTATTTCATTGGATAAAAATTTTCTTAATGAATCTAAACGATATAATTTTAAATTTGTTCGTTCATTATATTGACATGCTTCTAAAATATGATTAATTTTATTTAAATCAATATTTGGAGTTTTTAATTGATTTAATAATACATATTCTTGTTTAATAAATGGTAAATTTAATAATGATAATGTTAAACGATTTAATTTTATATCAATTAATTCAAAAAGTAAATTAATTGTTGTATCAATTAAATTTTTTGATATTATTGTTGGTTGATTTGTTAAATGAAATAATTCATATGATATAAGACGTAATAAATATGTTTCAATTGAATATTTAAATATATTTGATAATGATGTTTTTAATGGAAAATATAATTGAATTTGTTTTTGAATAAATATATGTTCATGCAATATATCAAATGTTATTTTAATTATATTTGAAGAATTATTTGTACATAAAAGATAAAGTACTTCATAACATAATGGTAAAGATTTTGAATACAAATCAATTTTTATTGGAGATAAATCATCAAAAAATGTTAATATAGATTGAAGACAATTATTAACACGACAACTTTTACCAGTTAATGTAAAATAAAAATCGACTGGTTCAAGTAGATGTTGACGAGTAAATCCACAAAGATAATGACCCATATTAGATTGAACGGATTTTGTTAATAACCAAAGAACAGTATAACGCATACGAGCTTTTAAATCTAAGCATGAAGAAAACATAGAGTATAAGAAACTGTCTTATCATGTTAAATTTTCTATCTTATAATAGGTAAGAAACGAGATATGATGAATTTCAAGTAACGTACTAACGAATGGTGCGACAGTTTCTAGACAAAATGTTCCTTCATTCTTCGACCAATGACAAGGATCAACAGAAATTTCAAAGCATTGTGTTAGAAACAGAATTTTCTGCTCTTTCAGAATCTGTGTTCAAAACTTTTGTACGATTCAGAGGTCAGATATTATAAGTCAATCTTTGTACGGGTCGAAAATAAAGTTTGGTTGAATTTTAGTGTCAAGAAAAAACAATCCAAGATACAAGTAAAATTTATAATAAATACATTAAAAGATAGAGCAAACATTTCTTAAAATAACAGAAGTCAATCAATCTCAAACGAAGCATGATCAGATTTTTTGCCTCTGAATCTGTTAGTTCAACTCCTCCCGTTCAAACTTTATTTTCGAACCTTACAAAGATTGGCTTATAATTCTTAATCTGATGGTCTTTGTCACTGATCGAAAATAAAATGTCTCACAATCATGTATAATCGATAGTGAGAATTTATTGAGTGCTACAATAATTACAATTGATTTGGTTTTTCTAATTTCTAGAGAATTCTTGACAAATTTCGAATTAATTATAGTATAGATTTACGGAGCAGCTTATGTTGTAAGTAATAAAAAAGAAAAAACTCATTGTAATAGTTTTCATGCCTATCTATAAAGAACTTATTGTTTTTATTGTATTAGACTGTTAATAATAAGATTCAGCTAATGATACTAGAATGAGAAACAACTACTCGAATACCTTTATTCTTTCTCTGTTAAATCATATTAAACAATTAGAATTGTACAATGATGAATAACAATAACAAATCTCAATCACTTATATAATTAATTATATAGGCATTTTTCTCATATTTGTCATAACTAACATCACATTGTATCCAAAAGAAACATTTTATTTCTTTACAATAATTTAATAAATTTGAGTAATTCAAACCTTTATTCTTACCATTATCATCTGTTTCATCATTATTATCTGAATCAGGTTCTGTAAATTCCAAACATCGTACTAATCCATTTCTTAATAAAGCTTTTTCTTTCTTGAAAAAAAAATAAAAAATCTCAATCATTATTTTATTTTATATAAATAAATAATCTTACATGATCTTTTGGTAAAAGTCGAAGAAATGGTTTTTGTAATTTATCTTCACTTAAAGTTTTTGAAAATATGGATAAACCTTGATATGCTAATTTTGGAAAATAATCAATCATATCAATTAATCTTAAAATAAAATCAATAATATTAAATTTATTTTTATTTATTTATTTTTTTAATACTTCATAATATTAGGAAATAAATCCTTAGTATTTGTATCTGTTACAATACGTTCAATTGGTGTTTGACAAAATGTAAATGTTGATGATTTATCTGTTTGTAAAATTTGTTGACTATTTATTGTTACTGATTCTAATAATTCCATAATTAATATTAAACTTCTTGAAAGTTCTTGTTCACCTATATAAAATAATTCATTATTATTGTTATACAAAAATTAATCTTTCTCACCAATAAATGAAACATATTCAGATAATTTTTCACAACCATCAGTTATTAATGCAGTAAGCTAAAATAAAGTAAAAATCATAGATTTTATTTTTTAGTTTTCTGCTATGAAAAAGCAAACAAACCATATTATAAAGAGCTCCACCACGAAGTAAATCATTAACAAGTAATTCTGCTGGTGAAATAAGTTTTACTTCATTATTATCATTTTCAATAATCTGATTTGAAAAATAATTTGTTACAATATCATTTAATATTATTAAAACACTTTCAACTATTTGCCACTAAAAGAAAAATATTTCTTTTAATATAAGTGAGATACAAAAATGAACAAAAGTATCGTTATCATGTAAAACTCAAGTTTTCTTGTAAAAAAAAGATTATTCGAAATTTTAAACCCATAATAGATTTTGCTCCACTCATCGAAATCTATCTATTTTTAGATTATTTGTGTCGATACTTCTATTCATAACTGTTTATATAAATACTTTTTCTTGTATTGATTTGAATGCTCTTGTTGGTATTTTAAGTAAAACATGGTTAACAAGAAAAACAACACAATAACCTAATGTACGCATATCAATATGTGTTTTTAATTGTTGTGATATAATTGGTTGAAGAAATTTTAAACATGATTTTAAAAATGTATATTTTTGTGATGGAACTTCAAATTCTTCAATTTCATAAGCTATTGCTGGCATATCAGCATTTTCCATTGGTGCAAATAACTTTAAAAGAAAAAAAAGATTTTTCATAAAAAATAAAACAAAATTTCTTTTTGTGTGTTTTACGTCAATCTCTCCAATAATTTTCCAAAAATGTATTGCAATATCAGATGTTTTTGTAAATGCTGATAAAGTATTAAATAATGCTGCTTTTAAATCAAGAGAAATTCGACATGATAATAAACCAAAAAAAGCACCCGTTATTTGCCATTGTGGATGTTCAAAAAAACCAATACGAGACACTTCATCCTAATAACAACAAAAAAAGAAAAAGATTTAAATTAAAAATAAAGAAAATGAAATAATTTTACTTGTGATGCAATAACTTCAATAAGATTTAAAACTGCAATAAGTGCTGTAACTTCTTTTGGTGCAATTGTTTTTATTGCTGATGCAGTTGATGTTCCACCAAATGATGTTTGTGGTTGTTGATTAAGTAATGTATCTGGTCGATATGTATTACGATAAAGAAGAAATGCTTGAAATATTCGATTCCAACATGTTGGTCCACCAGTATCTTTATTTTTTTTTTAAATGAAAACTTATAAAATTAATTTGAATTCAAAATTTACCTTTAGCAAATCGTAATAATTCAAAGCAAGCATGAGCACTAGATTGTGTTGAAGAAATACCAGCTAACATATGAATATAATGACAGTAAAGATATGCTGATAGAGTACCACCAGCTGATTCAACAAAATTTGCTAATGCAACCTATTTAGAATAATTAAATTGATTTTAAATAAATTATATAGGAAGTTAAGAAACTTTTTATGTATAAATACAAACAATTTTCCTTAGAATTATTTGATTTAGATAAATTCAATATCAAAGTTTTTAGAAAATATAAGAATTAAAAACGCCATAACGAGGTTTTTCTTTGAGAGAATTATCTTTGATTCAAGAGAGTTTAAGGTTCAAAAAGACCTATCCTTCATTTCAAGTAACTATTATTAGTATATTATAACTCTTCGAAAATGCGTATTATAATTTTGATGATAGAATCTTCGAAGTTTCTACATAAATAGTCCTTCAATAAATGCTTATCTTCCTACATAGTTTTGATTTCATCATACTTAAAAGAATCTGTTGAATTAGTTATAAATATTTACTTGTTGTTGTGTTGGTGATTGCATCATTCTATGTCCAGCTAAAGCATCAGCAGCAATCCAAAATTCTTCACTTAAATGTAAATTCATATGATCATTTGCATAGAATGTTGAAAGCTTTATTAAAAAGATAAAAAAATCTTAAATTTTCTAATACAAAAAAAAATACAAACTAATTCAAGAAAATATTCATAATCTCTTTGTAAATTATCTGGTAAAGGTTTTCTAGCACGTTCACAATCTTCAATCATTCGTGCTGTATCTTCAGCTTGTACACGTAATTCTTTTAATTTAAATGGTAAATAATAAATAAAATCCACAAAAAGCATATGAAAACGACGAATTAAAAATTCCTATATTAAAATAACAATTTTTTTTTTTTCTTATAAAATTTTATTTTATTTCATTTTTTTTATATTTACTTCTTGTTGAAATAAAGAACTTTTTATAATTGTTTCTGATAAAAATGCAAATACATGTGCTTCAACTGCTGTATCTGCTAATGTTTCAATATCTTCAGAATATAAATGTCCTAAAAAAGAAATTTAACTATTTACTATCAATAAAAATATTTATATTTACCATCGGGTAATGTATGTGAACGTGCACGTAAAATAATTGCCCAAGCAAGTTGACAAACAGCTTTTAATTCAGATATAATCCAACGTTCATCATTTGATAATATATCACGAATAGCTATTATCAATGCTGGATCAATTGATGATGTTGCTCCTGTTGTACTATTTTCTAATGGACTTAATGGTTGATCTAAAACAAAAATTTTTTTTTATATCAAAAATATAAAATAAAAAATTTCTTTTATACCTTCTTGTAAACTAAATTGTTGATGTTTTGTAGGAATAATTGAAGATGAACTAGTAATTGTATCATTTGGAATTGTTAATGCTAATGTTATTCCATAAAGAAAAGCACCAAGAAGATATAATGTTGATTCATCAATAATTCCATCATCTTGTATTAAAGAATATTTTGCTAAATAATTAATAATTGAAAGCAAATGTGATTGTGTTAAACGTATTTGACAACTATATAAAAATATTGATTTAGCTTGAAATGAACGAATATGTTTTATTGAATCTTCTACATGTCGTCGATGTTTAACATTTCCTAAACCAGCTTTTGAATATAATTTTTGTTCTTCATTTCGTATTTGAAATGATATTAATTGTTCTATAATATTTTCAATTAATCTTTGTTCAATAAGTTCATTAATAAAATTTGTACAAAAATCAATTGATTTTGATATTTTAAGTAGTGATTGAAACGTTCGACCATTTAAACAAGCCATTAAATAAGCTAAACATGCAGCTAAACGTTCTTTTGATTCATAATATAATTGTACAGCTAATAAACCACGTGTACAGTCAGGATAATTTGATTGTAATGATTCTCCTTCGATTAATAATAATAAAGAATCATATTCATTTAATTGAAATAAATCACTTATTGCAAAACATTCATCAATAAATAGACGTGGAATTTTTCGACGTTCAGTTAATGAATCAAATTGAATACCATCGATATCCGCACGTAAAAGAATATTGCGCTGAACTGGATTTTGTGGCTAAAGAAAAATACAAGAAAATTTAATTGAGAAGTTTTAGTGTTATTTACTGGATTAGAAATGATATTGAGTAAATTGCTTTTGTTTGATGTAATTATTTGAATTTTTTCTGTATCGATCGATTCATTTGATGTTAATAATGAACGAAGTGTATCGAATAATGTATTGAATGTGTCAAACATGATCTAAATAAGAAGAAAATCAATGTTATATTATGTCTTTTTCTACAAAATGAATTTCAATTATATAGTGTTTAAAAATTCAACCAGTCCAAGAACGGTGGATAGTCCACCAATGAAAATGGGCTCATTTTTTTTGAAGTGGTCGCTGGATGTCAGGTATTTTTTAAAATATGCGAACACCCAGGAACATCCCCAAATGGGTAACTGATACTACTAATAGATAAAGTTCACTGAGTTGATTCTACGAACATCCAAGAACACCTAAAATAACACAACATTAGAATCATTTTCTGATGAACATTGTTTTTTTTCAATCTACGAACACCTACATCTTTTAACGGTGAGTAGCTCAACTCAAGTCATGAATGTGTTCAAAATTTCAGCTTTTTATATGCCTGCATAAGAAAAATAGCATGGACCTAGTTTTTCAATCTTCAACCTTCTAATTGAATTTGAAATATGTGGAAAAACTCAATCACAAAGTTGAAAATTGAAAAAGTATATAGGTCCACGCTATTTTTCTTATGCAAGCATATAAAAGGTAAAATTTTGGGCATATACCTAACATGAATAGAGCTACTCACTGTCAAAAGATGTGGATGTTCGCATATTTTACAGGAACTCTTAAATATAGTTTTGATTTTCTTCTTAGAAAAATGAGAATATGTTTTTCAATTTGATCAAAATATTTTTGTCGAATAATAAAACAAGAAATATTTTCTTTTAAAAGATAAAATGAAATAAATTGATGTAAGATTCAAATATATATAAAAGAATTTTTAAAATATTTTTATTTGCCAATAAGATTGTTTTTCACGAAAAATGAATTCATTTTTAATACATTTCCAAATTGTGAACATTTTTGTACTAATTGGCTTAATTTTGTCCTCAATTAGAACATAGCCATATATATGAATGGCATTCTCTGATAATAATTTTTTTTATTTGATTGATTATGAATATTTTGAAAAAGATAACATATAAACTTAATTAAACTATATTAATTTGATGACTAACGGGGAAACGTTTCCAAATGTGAGTCTCCGTTTTGAATCGGATGTTTATCATTTTGTAGAGCTCAATAAATACAGTACCGGCTTATAAAGAGTTTCTGCCCATGGCGAACTTTTCAGGAATAACAAGGTTTCATACCTTCTGAAAAATCAGTAGAAGATTCTTAACTGAAGGCTTGAATTTTAGTATTGTAACGACAAAACATAGTGTTGTTTGGGTTAATCGGAGCCTATCAATGATGCTGTTTCATATGGCCCGAATAACACCATGTTTTGTCCTTATAATAATAAAGTGAATTTTTCAGATGTTTGATAGAAAATATTGTTGTCTATGATTTATAGAAAAATTAACTCTACCATTATAAGGATGGAACACAGTGTTGTTCGAGCCAATCTGGAGTTATTAAGAATGCTCTTTTATATGACCCGAATAAAAATTTGTTTCGTCCTTATAACTGTAAAGTTAATTTTTCTATAGTTCATAGAAAACAGTGTTTTCTATCAAACACCTGAAAAATTCACTTTATTATTATAAGGACAAAACATAATGTTGTTCGGGTTATATGAAAGAGCAATATTGATAAGCTCCGATTGATCTGAACAATACTATGTTTTGTCCCTATAGTATTAAAATTCAAGCCTTCAGTTACGAGTCTTATACTGATTTTTCAGAAGGTATAGAACCTCGTTATTCCTGAAAATCTCATCACGGGCAGAATTCCTTTATATGCGGTTACTGTATTTATTAAACTCTACAAAATGGTAAATACCCGATTCATAATAAAGACTCATAGGTGGAAACGTTCCCCCGTGAGTAAAAGTGATACAATAAAAGTAAAAGAAATAACGGCATTGATTCATTTACTCTTAATTTATATCTGTAGATTAAAACAAAATACATCATTTTTTTCATTAATAATATTAGTCAAACAGAACGAATAATAGTAAATATCCAACTTGACTCTGGATGGATGTTTCGATGCCCATTGAATATTCGAATGGAGTGTTCCAAGTGACATTTTCCGATGGGTCGAGGGCCCGACAATAGTTTATTCTATTTCAATAGGTATGAATTTATCGAAAAATATTTCCGAAATTTTCGAGGAAGAATCAGAGTGAGCCATCGAAATACTCATTCAGAGTTGGGTTGGATATTTATCATTATTCGGTCTGTTTGATTAATATCATTAATGAAAATAATGATGTATTTTGTTTTAATCTACAGATGTAAATTAAGATAAATAAATCAATGTCATTATTTGTTTTGCTTTTACTGTATCACTTTTACTTACGTTAGTGGGCATGACAGATGTTAACAAGTTCACAAATGAGTATTCGTCCTACTTATCATACTTCATTTCGAGGTACAGATGATATTGCTGGTTTAATGGTACATAATTGCCCACGTACATTATGTATGAAATTGTATTAGTGAATGATTCATTTTTATTATAAATTGGACAACATCAAATGTACTTTTATCATGTTGGACAATTGTTGTTATATTAGTTACTTGTTCATTAATTTTTCATGTGTAGCAATATTTTCAATTATTTCGTGTTGGCAAATTAACGAATTTATTTTGTACAAAATTAAAACAAGAAAAAGTTCCAGATGTATTCACCCTCACTTTCATCCTAAAATAGATGACGTAACAAACATTTACGAGAAAAAAAGCTTTCTATTCTCTTCTTTGAGTGATTTGAAAGTAATGTATTTATTTGCTATTGTTATAATCGAAATTTTAATATGGATCTTACTTATCAGCTAATTGAAATCTTTAATCTTTATCTTTATCCAATTGAATCTATTTTGATTGGTTATAGTGAAATATCCAATATGTTGATAGAAGACAATTTTTTAATTCTTTTTATTACATCAAATTGTCAATCAAACTATTTCAGATTAAAATAATTTAATGTCAAACAAATTCTTAAATTATCGTTTATTGTCTGTGATCGTTTTAGCCAAACGTTCAATAATTGTTCAATCTGAATTTACTTTAATTAATCAAATGAAATTATTGAATAATAATGAACAGTTTAAAAAAGCTCTTGAATTGTTTGATAGATATAAAGAAAAAATCTCGATAAAGTTTCTAATTTAATGATCACGCAAGTTTTAAAAGCATGTGCAGGAATAGGTGATCTTCAACGTGGTAAAGTTATTCATCATCATATTTCATCTCGACTTAAAAATGATTCGTACATGTTAACATCGTTAATATATCTTTACAGTAAGTTTTAATAATAACTCTTTTTCTTATCATTTTCATATTTTAAAGTGAAATGTGGTGCTGTTGAAGATGCTGAAACATTATTTAATATATCAACACGGAAGTCATTGCCAATGTACGGAGCCATAATGAAAGGTAAAATTTGCTTCTATATCTATAATTATATAGAATCAATTTATTTATTTCAGGTTTTATTGAAAATAAGAAGGCAGATAAAGCAGTTGATCTTTTTAAAAAGATTCAAAATCCAAATCAAGTTACATTTACTCTTATTTAATGCTTGTGCCCAGTTAAAAACTAAAGAAGCATTAGATTTAACAACACAAATTTCAAAACAAATTCCAAAGTCATTTCAATGAAATGGTCGTCTTTTAACATCTTTATTAGATGCGCTTTTAAAATGTGGTGATATTGAACATGCTGAAACGTTATTAAATGGATTAAAAAATAAAACATTACAAATGTATGGAGTTATGATAAATGGATATCGTCAAGAAAATAACTTTTCAAAAATATTAAATTTGTTTAATGAAATGAAACTTAATAAGGTTGAAATAGATCATACAATTGGAACAAGTGTTATAAAGTGTTTATCTAATATAGGTAATTATGAATTATCTCAATCGATTGTTGAACAAATCCCTAAATCTTGTTTTATTGATAAGCAAATTCACAATGCTTTAATCGATATGTGGGTAAGTTTAAAGAAAATATCTTGAAGACTTTTTTTTGCTTTTAAAAAATGAATTTAGGGAAAATGTGGATCTATTGATCGAGCAAAAGAAATATTTGACAAAATTTTTCAACCTGATAAAATTGGATATACAGCAATGAGTCCGTTTTACTTATTTATTTTTAAAAAAATAAAATAAATATTTTGTTATTAGTTAATGCTTATGGATTAAATGGAATGGGTATTCAAGCACTTGAACTTTATCGTCAAATGCCGAAAGAGTTAATTAATGAAGTGACTTACATTTGTGTTTTAAATGCATGTTCGCATTCAGGACTTGTTAATGAAGCTCGAGAAATATTCAAAAATATTGAAATAAAATCAGTAATAATCTACACAACTATAGTATAACAAGTTTTTTTTTGTTTTTGTTGCAACTTCAATTATTGATTCTTTTTATTAGATTGATTGTCTTAGTCGTTCATCTTTTTTCAAACAAGCACAAGAATTAATTGATGAATATGAACGTTCTCATTTTCCTTCACCAATCATGTATTGTAAGTATTTTTTTTGAAAATTTTCTAAAATTTGTTCTAATTTGTAGTGAAATATTTTCTATTAATATTTCATTTGAGAAGTTTATTGATTATATTATAAATATACAAATATTCTGTCTTACTTTATTACAAATTATCGATTATAAGAAAATAAAACATTAAAACAAAATGTTTTGCATTTATATGTCTTATTGTTCGAGATAATGCTGCATATTCTAGCAAAAAAGATAACTCGTTGTCTTTTAGTTACACAATTATTAGTGTGTGGGATTACACATAGCTGAGTTATTTAAACCTACGACTTTTTTTTAATTTTTTTTTAAAATCTTCTGAGAAAAGTCGATTTTTCGAACAAAAATTGTAATTTAACTTTTTTATTTGAGAAAGATGTGTCAAAGTCTCCTCTTTCAGAATATCTATGAGTTTTCGAAAAACAGACATATTTGGACAGACTTATCGGTGAAAAGTTGGATCCACTATCATGTCTTTCGAACTTCTTTTCCATTTTTTTCAAAATCATTTTTTTTTGACCATACTGTTGACACGAGCAAGGGTTTCTATAATAACGATTCATTAGAGTAGGGATAATATTTTTTGTTGGATAGAAGACAGTTAGGGCTAGGTTGTAAGAGAGTCCAATTTTTTATTTTCTCGTTTGCTGAAATAAAAAGATTTAGACATTTTATATTTGTGAACGTCTTGAATTTTGACATTGTTCGAAAAAGTACTTATTAAAAATCAAATAAAGGGAAATCTAAAAATTGGACGCTATTACGATCTAGTCCTAAGCTCCCTCTACAATTTAAAAATTACTCTGACATGTTTATCTAAGATCCCCATTGTGAAATTCTTGTCCACATATAAGAGGTAATGAATTTATTAGAATTTGTGCATTTCTTTAAGATTTGGAGGAGATATTTTAGCCATAAGTTATTGTAACCAAGACTAACATTTTCTGAAATTTTGATTGAAAATAGATGAGAAAATAATAAAGTTCATTTCTAAGGAAGTAGGGTGTACTTAAGTTATTTTCATTTGAATGCATCTTAATAATATCAATTCAGTCAAAACAATAGAGAAGAATAAAATGAAATAAAAAAAAATTTTTTTATCAAATAAAGCGAAAGTTATTGTTATTTCTGTTTAGTGGCACTTTTATCAGGTGCAAGAAATGTAAAAGATAGTGATTTATCACAACAAATTTATCATCGAGTGAAAAGACTTTGTCCTCAATCAAAAGATCCATTAATAGCAGCGTCAATTCTTCTTGCTAATGTTTATGCATCATCAGATGATATTGAAAAATCAGCAGATATTAAAATTGAATTAAATAAATTAGGTGCCAAGGAAAAAATTGGTATTTCATCTACTGTTATTAATGAACAAGTTTATGTAAGTTTAAATAAGAAATAAGAATTTTTCATATAAATTATACAAAATTATATGATTCTAGCAATTTCGTGCTCATGAGCGTAGTCATCTTCAATCGAAAGAAATTTATGCTGAAGTTGAGAAAATTTCTTCCGAACTTATTGCATATGGTCATCAATATGATTCAAGTTGGATAACACGACCAATAAATCAAAATGAAACTGTTGAATCAGTTCTTTGTGGTCATAG
Organism: Macrotrachela quadricornifera; assembly: GCA_022393335.1. NCBI lineage: Eukaryota > Metazoa > Rotifera > Eurotatoria > Philodinida > Philodinidae > Macrotrachela > Macrotrachela quadricornifera. The sequence goes on along the minus strand of JAJEKB010000071.1, from coordinate 7,230 downwards.
TGAAAGACTTGCAATCGCATGGAATTTTGTTATAAATCCAAATACACCACGAATTCAAGTAACAAAAATCTTCGTGTTTGTGGTGATTGTCGTAAGTCATTAATTTAAAAATTTTCTAACTTTTTAATTTTATTTTTATAGATCGTGCAACAAAACTAATCGCTTTGATTCGTCAATGCGAGATAATCGTTCGTGATACAAATCGAATTCATCATTTTCATACAAACGGACAATGTTCATGTAATGACTATTTCTAAAATAAATTGATATTTTATTTTGTTTAAATGAATTGTTGATCAATAAAAGGCTTGTTTCTTGTCAGAGAAATTTAGGTTCCAAAAATCTGAAAAAGTCGACTTTTGTGGCTAGCTTTTTGACACAAAGAAAAAATCAGACAAAATGGTTTCCCTTTAATAAAATGATCACCTCATTGAATAGTGCCTACTCTAAAACTTTCCACTTTTTATCATTTAAAATGGAGAAAATCCAGAAATCCAATTTTGACTGGGAGGATCCAAATTGTATTCCCTATTCAGATCTCTTTGCAAAGTTTTAAAATTTTTTTTGAATTTCGAGCTATGCTTATACTCACAAGTTCTACAAACGCAGAAAGTTTCATTCGATTTCAAGCAAATCGATGTAATTGTGGTACGTTTTCGAAAGAACTATCCGCTTACTTTGCACTGACATATCACAATGAATGCATATAAACGATAGTGTAAAAAGTGACCAATATAAAAGTCACAAAAGAACTAGTTTTGGTGTTTTTTAGTCGAAAGTTCACACATGTTCACATTAAGATTATCAAAAACTCAATAGTGAAGAGTCCAACATGGACTAGAATCTGATTAGTACGAATAGATTAGAATAAAATACATTCATTTTATATGTAGCATGTGAATATAATATAATTGTGGTTTATTTCAATCTCACACAACTTGTTGATAGCATTAGTGACAAATACGAACTATTTCAGCAAAATGAAAAGCGACATCTATTAGCGTTCAATAACAATTTTTTAGAGGAGCCTCATGGTTACATACTTCATCTATGGTGCAAACAATACTATTCGACTCTATTCGTATCTCACTGGTATTAAATAATAATCATGGTAAGTTCATATTTTTTTTTAATTAAAAATGCGTATTTATTTATTTATATTAATAGATTCTTTCTCGAACTAAAGCAGCAGAAGATCCCAAAAAGAAAGCAACTACACCAGCTCAAGATAAAAATAAAAAGAAAGTCGGTGAAGTTGAAGATTTTATTGCTGAACGTGATTATACAGGTGCAATTGCTTATCTTGAAGTAATTTTTTCTTTATTTTTATTTATTAGAAGTTTTCATTATATATTATTTTTTGTAGTTTTGTCGACAAAGTGGAAAAGAAGTTAAAGATCTTGATCTTTGGTTAGGATTTGCAGCATTTCATGCTGGAGATTATCAACGAGCAAGTGATGTAAGAAAAATAATGATGTTTTCTTTCCATACATTGAATAAGATTTCACGTTTTCAATTAGCTTTAACATTCTTTTGAAGTTTGCGGAAGTACGGAATTTTATTGTTTTTCCTTGGATCTCGTTAGAGTTGATAGATCATTGTTGTCTTTTTTCGCTCTCAGTTCTCTAATTTTTATGTGTACTAATCTTTCATATATACTCCATTTTGCATAGTCAAAAAATCCTAAAGAAAGAGATGTTGTAATATAGTGTTAACCTTTGCTTTGCTTATAATAGCATACTGCAAAGGAACAGAATCATTGCAAAATAATCATTTTCTATGATCTAGTAGAAATGCTCAGTCTAAAATAGTCAACAACATTTTCGACTATTTGGTTAGGCAACTTCTTGTGAGCATGTTCAGTATATGAGTATCCAAACGTTAATAGTAATTTCGAGTGTATTTAAATCTTTCAAATTGTTTTTGATAATCGTCAACATATTTTTTTTAAATCTCAAATTCACTTGTAACAATTGAGAAAATACCTTTAATATATTCTTATCATTTAGGAATATGAAAATATTTTAAAAAACGATCCACGAAATGGTCAAACGTACATATATCTTGCTTGTTGTTATTTTATGTTAGGCAAATATGAAGAAGCTGAAGAATTAGCATTAAAAGGTTCATTTTAAATATTCTTTTATTTTTTAAATCTTTTTATTATAATTTTTAAATTTATATCTAAAGGACCAAAATGTGCATTACAAACACGAGTTTTATTTCATGTTGCACATAAACAAAATAATGAAGAGAAATTAATGGGTTTACATCGACAATTACAAGATGTTATTGAAGATCAAATGTGTCTTGCTAGTATGCATTATATGAGAAGTCATTTTCAAGAAGCATTAGATATATATAAACGTTATTTAGTAGAAAATCGGTAAAATTTTTAATTTAATTTTTTTCAATTAAAAGAAATATTGTATTTTTATTAAATATTTAGAGATTTTTTAGCATTAAATGTCTATGTAGCACTTTGTTATTATAAACTTGATTATTATGATATATCACAAGAAGTTCTTGATGTTTATTTAAAAAAAAATCCTGAATCAGCAACAGCAACAAATTTACAAGCATGTAATCAATATCGATTATATAATGGAAAAGCTGCTGAAGTAATAAAAATAATTAATAAAATAGAAATTTTAATTTTATTTTTAGAATGATTTAAAACAATTTCTTGAAAAAATGAGTACATCATTTAATTATGCTAAGGAATTATTTCGTCATAATATGGTATTCAAAAAAAATAATTTATTAATAATGATAAAAATTTTTTCTTTTAAAGGTTGTTTTTCAAAATGGTGAAGGTGCTCTTCAAGTTTTACCACCATTAGTTGATATTATTCCAGAAGCACGTTTAAATTTAGTTATTTATTATCTCAAAGAAGGTAAATATAAGATGAAACATTTTCGAAATTTATTTTATCTTTTTTTTTGTTTTAATTTAGATGACCTTGATCATGCTTATGATTTAATGAAAGATGTTGAACCACTACAACCAGCTGAATATATTTTGAAAGGTGTTGTTAATGCTGCCTACGGACAAGAACATAATTCAGTATATTGAAATTTTTAATTTTAATATTTTTAATCGATTAATATTATTTGTATTTAGCGTGATCATGTCAAAACTTCTCAATCTTATTTTCAATTAGTTGGTGGTTCGGCTAGTGAATGCGGTAAATCATTATCTTAAGAGAAGAAAAAAAGATGTTTAATCATAGAAATACTTTATAAATTTATTTCTTTTTGAATATTATTATCTAAAAGAAAGGATTAAATCGATGAGATATCTGACTGTATTGATTTGATTGAACTATTATTATTAGTGTAAGATAGTATATTTAATTGATTAATGTCAATGTCAGTATTTCAAATAGGTATAAGTGCAGATCATCGTACTCATCTGGTAGATTAAGTCGTATTATTTTAAATAAATACAAAAGTAGAACGAAATGGGATTGTTTGTTTCATTGATTTTTGATTTGAATCAATTGAATTTTAAATTACCCAACTTCTATAGAGTGTTTTTTTTTATTAGTAGTATCTCTTATGATCTAGCTTTTTTTCTTCGATTACATCAATTTCTATACTTTCGTACGGACTATCAATACTTTTCGTTCTCATATCATTTATAATAAACAACACAAAGAAATTTCATTTTTCTATAAAACTTGTTCAATCTCGGTTTTTTCGTAAATTCTTCAGAACATATGATGCTCTTTTTAAATAGACTTATTCAAAAATAAGGTCTTACACGAAAAGCAGATTTTTTGATTGATGGATAACAAAATCATCGTTCGGTTCAAATTTTGATACTATTTATGATTTGGAATGATAAAAAACTGATGTTTTTTGGTTCAACCATATATTGTGAAAGAAATAATTATTGCTTAAATTAAAACTTTCATGATTTAATCGTGTCTAAGAATTCTTTACAGACTAAAGTATTGCAATAACATAATACTTTCTCAGTTCATATCAGTATCAAGATAATCACATTGTATCATGTGAACGTCTTTAATTTAATATAAACAAAATTCAATATTTTTTTTTCCCACAAGAATCACTTTTTACTGAGCTTCACTCGATCTGAAAATGTTTTGTCGTCTTTGAAAGTAAGAGAATATAATTTGAATAAAATTGAAACATTAGACATATCACTCATTTCATTGACGAGGGTTTGATATATCAAAAAATTTTTTTTATTTCCTTATCTAATTAATATAATTTTCTACCATTTAGATACTATTCCTGGACGACAAAGTATGGCATCCTGTTATTTTTTACATAAACGTTTTGACGATGTAATCGTTTACTTAAGTTCAATAAAAGTTTGTTGTTTTTACATTTTCAAATTAATAAAAAAAAAGAAAATTAACAACTTATTTTTCTCTTATTATTAGACGTATTTCTATAATGATGATACATTTAATTTCAATTATGCACAAGCAAAAGCTCATGAAGAAAAATGGAAAGAAGCTGAAGAAGTAAATATATTACTTAATATAAATTAATAAAATCTATTTAAAATTTTTTGTTTTGTTTTAAAAAAGGCATTTCTACTTATTCAAAGTGAAAAATTAAAAAATGATTATGTTTATTTAAGTTGGTTAGCACGATGTTATATATATAATAATAAACCACGTCTTGCGTGGGAACTTTATTTAAAATTAGAACATTCAAATGAATCATTTTCATTACTTCAATTAATTGCTAATGATTGTTATAAAGTAAAAGTCATAATAATAATAATTAAAAGAAAATGTTTTTTTTTCCTTAAAGCGTGGGCATTTTTTTTATGCTGCTCGTGGTTTTGATATTCTTGAACGTATGGATCCAAATCCAGAATTTTGGGAAGGTAAACAAGGTGCATGTGCTGGTGCATTTCAACAGATAGTTGCTGGTCATGAACCTCGGTAAAAAATTAAACATATATACAAATAATTAAAAAAAAATATAATTATTTTTCTATTGTTAGTGATACTCTTCGTGATATACTATCATTATTACGAAATACAAATCATCCACAAGGTAAGAAAAACAAATTAATTATATAAATAATGAAGAATTTTATTTATTTATTTTTGTTGTATTTTTTTTAAGGAGATCAAATGATTAAAATTATGCGTGCATGGGCAAGAACAAATAATATTCCAGTTTAAAAAACGAACTTAAAAGAAAAATAATCTTTTTTTTTTATTGCAGAAATAAAGGTTAATAAATGTAAAGGGTTAAAAAAAAATATGTATATACATATAAAGAAAAATTTATGATATTAAACAATCAGGTTTTCCAGATGAATGTTTATCATTTGATGATGTTGCCTTTTTTTTCATAGATGTTCGACGTATAAGACTTCGACTGCGACTAAAACCTTTGTCACTTTTATCATCAAATTCTTTTTTCTTAAGACGTTCACTAACTTTTCGTCTTAATATTGGACTTAATTGTCTTGCTGCTGATAATTGTACAAGACTAAGTAATTTAAGAAATATATCAAATACAGATGCACGATCAAGTGCTGTACATTCAGCAAAACGACAATGTAATGGACCAAGTTCATTAAGCATTGTTCGTACTTGTTGTTCATCAACTTCACGTATACCTGTACGATCTGTTTTATTTCCAACAACAACAATTGGAATTTCACTAAAACTTGTTCGTTGTTCTTTAATTTGTTTAATTATATGATGAATTTCTTCAAATGATTGTATACTATCAACACCTAATAATTTAGGAAAACAAAATTTTTATAATTTGCCTTTGAAAATCTTACTATAAACAAGAATGAATGCATGTGCAGTAGCAATTGATAAACGACGCATTGCAGGAAATTCCATATTACCTATATTTATATGTATATATACATACATATTTTGATATAATTATTTAGTTTTTTATTATTATTTACCAGCAGTATCTAATATATCAACTTTAATTGTTTTTTCATCAATAGTAAATTCTCGATAATGTAAATCTTCGACAGTTTCTTTATATGTATCCAAAAATTTTCCATTTAAAAACATATGAATTATAGATGATTTGCCTGTACGACTGGCTCCAAGTAAAACAAGACGATAACGTGTATCCTGATCAGCCATATTGATTGATATTGGTTTAAGATTAGTTACCGATGCTGTTGAAGAACGAAAATTCTAAATAGAATATTACATAATATTTTTTATTGTTTTATTTCTATATGTTCTATAGGTTTGAATTGTTGATGCACATAGTGACATCAACATATTTGATGAACGGAAATGTAACAGAAAGAAAGAAAGAAAAACTAAGACTACAATCAGTTTGAGGTATAGAAAAAAAATGTGTCAATAATACAAAGTATTGTTGTTTTATATGATTTTTCATGATCATGATTGACTGATATAACAAAGAAAAGCTTTTAAAGTATGATTTACTTACACTAAAAAATAAAATTTTAAATGAGAAAAAAAATCCATTTTATATATTTAATATACTCTCTGTTGATTAATAATAATAATACATAAACTCATGATTAATTACTTTTTAATGTAGATGTTTATAATGATTACAAAAAAAATTTACACTATGGTTCAGCATAAGATTGCTTAGTGAATAATAACGAGTAGTAAAAGAAAAATAGAAAGAAGTAAAACAACAACAAGGAATACTCGAGAAAAAAAACCACTCAATTGATTACTTAATAAAGAAACAGCTGTCTTCCACGTATATATATATATATAAAAAAAGACATTTATGTTAATAAAGAATTATTTCTGTTTTTATCAAACTGAATAATAATAAGAAAAAAGAAATTTTGATGAATTAATCAAACAAATAGATCTATCATGTGTATTATATATTTGATTTTTCTATATATTACGAATATGACATCAAGTAGATAACATACCTCGTTTTCCTGTGAATCCATTGTAGTTCTAGCGGATTTGTATGTTTAAGTAATGGCAGCTTGGTTGATAATCTTTAATAAAATGTCTGCAGGTAGAATTCAGACAAGAATGCTGATAGGATTTTTATTCTTGATGAAGACAGATTTTTTTTTTTAAGCTAGTATATATAAGTGAATGAGTGACAGAGAAAAATGAAGGAAAAAAAATATATTAATAATAATTGGTATCAAAAAGATGAGTAAATGATAATGTGAAAAAAAAAGAAAAAAAAATAAGAAGAAAAAACACCTTCAGAAAGAAGTTCTATGATTGTTGTTAATGCTGATGC
>JAJEKB010000070.1:0-26511 GCA_022393335.1 Macrotrachela quadricornifera | reverse complement strand
TCATCAAATAATAATCAACCACATCATAATATAAGACAATCATCATCATCATCGGCAAATAATCGACCAACTTCATCATATGAAACTAATTATACTTAAAAAGATTTTTTTTTGAATAGAAAATATTATATGAACTAAAACATTTTATTTCCGTCTTTATGTGTACAGTTGTCTTCTATTTATCATGTATGTATGAAAAAATGTGGGGAAAAAAATCTTTCAAAAATTGTCTTCCATATACGTATGTACAGTAGGATTTGTTTTATTGTGGAATGATCCTTGTTTATTATAACAAGAAAAAAAAAATAATCAAATATTTATTTATTTATTTTTGTTTTAATTTTTAATATAGATTATAGATGAAGTTCCTTCCCTCTATATACCTTAACTAATGTTGATAATGCATGAAAGAAAATAATAATTCTTTTTTTTTTTCTCTATTTTTTTGAGATAGTAGTCACTATAAATTAAAAAGCTATGTTAATATGACCCGTATTGACTGCTGATTAATCATGAAAGGAAAACATACACAGATACCGTTACATTTGTATTGAAAAAGAAAAAGAAAAATATAAAAACACGAACATGTGCAATGAAGTATAGACATGTTAGCACATGCATCAGCTCGTCGTTACTAGCTAAGTAATACTGATATATAGCAAAGAATAAAAGAAAAATAGAACGACAAACGATGAAGAGAAATAAAAACCTGCCCCCTTTTCCTTTTCTCTATTGGTAAGTACCACAACAACAACGGACTAGCTTTTACACTCGGCCTCCTCCTCTTTTTCATTCTCCCTTTCCCTCTCTCTCTCACTCTCTCTCGGTTTCTTTTCTATCGATTCTATAATAGATCTTCATGATCACACGACTAAAATTGGCCAAATCGACTGTCTCTTTTTTTTCGAAGTATAGACTCACGCTGTTTGTATACACTATATGACGTCACTTTAGTCGAACGAGTAGATTTTTTTCTGCTGTTGTTGTGTCATAATCTATTCAAGTTTATTTAAACGACGTCATTTTATTATCTAGAAAAGATAGGCATTGACTTTAACCTGTATTACAGCCTATATTTCTTTTCTTTTTTGTTTATATTTAAGATCGAAATACGGACAACGACAAGGACAATTTATTTAAATAAGTAAACGAAAATGCCATCCTCATCTAGTGTAGATAATCGTACCTTTAAACAACGAAAAAGTTTTGGTAAATATTATTATTGATTGAATTTTATTAAATTTATTTATTTTTTTTTAAATTTCTTTTAAAGCAACACGTAAAGAAGAAGTTGCTGGTATTCGTAGTAAATTTCCAAATAGTAAATTTATTTTTTTATAATATTAATAATTATGTAATAAATCATTGTTATTATAGAAATTCCAGTTATTGTTGAACGATATCACAAAGAAAAAGATTTACCTATTCTTGGTAAATAAAATCAATTTTTATCTTTTTATTTATTTATATATTTTTTATTTTTAGACAAAACTAAATTTTTGGTGCCACAAGAATTGACCATGTCTCAATTTGTAACAATAATTCGGTAAGTAAAAACCAAACAAAGTTCTTAAAGAAAAAAATAAATCTATCTAATTAGAAATCGAATGCAATTAAATGCCAATCAAGCATTTTATTTATTGGTTAATAATAAAAGTATAGCTTCAATGTCCACTTCCATGGCAGAAATCTATCGTGATGATAAAGTAATTTAAAAGAAAAATATTTCATTCAAAACAATTTTTATTTTATTCAATTTCTTATTATTTTTGTTTTTTAAAGGATGACGATGGATTTCTTTATATGACATATGCTAGTCAAGAAATGTTCGGTGGAATTTATTAATAAATGCACGATTTTGTTCATATATATATATATTTCTTTTTTTTTCTTTTTTGTTGTTGTTTGTCTTTAAAATATGTTTTTCCTCTGTAAAGAAAAACAAAATCATACCATCTGTTTTTGTTCATCATATTGAAAAACAATTGGTAAAATAAGAGAAGAAAAGAATCATATTATCAAATGTACAATTTAAAATATCTTCTTTGACATAATATACAAAAAAAAATAAAAACAAACGAAGATTAACTAAAAGGTGGATATGTATTTGGCTACATTTTCTCTTTCTTTCTATCTCTGTTTCTTTGTTCATTGTATTATTATTATTATTATTATTATTGTGCATTTTTATTTTCTGTTTTTCTTTGTATGTGTGTTGTCATCTTTTTTTCTTCTTCTTCTTATTGATATGTATTGATTATAAAAATGTTTTATTTTGTATTATATGAAAGAGAGAAAAAAAAATACACACACATATATACATATATATATAATTTTGTTTTTCTATTTTGTCTAAGAAAAAATTTTCAAATTATAAAAATTGATTTTATTAGAAATATTGACTTTAGAATATTATAGCAAGTTTTTGTTATACAGAGAAAAATAATAACACCTGTTTTTTTGAAGAATGATCTTTAGGGAAAGGACATTGGTATAGTTAAGCTCAAAGTACAATTAAAGATATGATAATTATAATGATTAGTTTTTTTCAGTATGTTTTCTCATGCATAAAAGCTTGAATTCTAATGGCTTTGATTCATTTTCTTTTAGTTCTGTTGATCAATATAGTTTTATCATACGTTTTTGGTCTTTTTTTAGAACATTAGATTTTGTTTTTTAGTAACTAGATTCCCTTCTAATCTGGAGAGTGAGATAACATTTCATTCCAAAAGATTAGAAAAATCTGTTCTAATTATAATATAAAGCTTCATTTACTAATAGAATAGGAATCTTTATTATTGTTAATTGATGAAAAGTTGTTTACATTGATCACTCCGAAACAAATAGATTGTATTTTTCACTATTCTTTTCTACGTTTATGTGAAATTAATACTGATATATAGACTTTATTATTCAAAAATATGTATTATAGTAATAGTAATAAAAGCTTATCCGTTTTGTATAAATAATGAAATATTTTTTTTTTGTCAGTAGCAATAAACAAATATTTGAATGTTTTAGATAAATTTATCGCGAAACACTATGTTTCACAAATACAATTCGTTTACGAATACACTTACACCATCCGATCAAATATCCGCTTTTGTGCCGCAGGTTAGAATCTTTCGTCATTAATTGAATAGAATAAATTATTTTTTCCTTCTTTGTTCCTGTAGAGTTTCGGCACTAAAGAAACAACAAATAATTTTTTTGTTGCTCCACAACCGAAAGGTCGTCAATCAGGTGGATCCGGACCACATTTAGAAGGAAGCTCAGCTAGTCAACCACCGTCACTCTTTGGCTTCCTTGCGAGTAAAGCCGGTACAAGCAGCTCATCTCTAGCTGCTAAAGCTCATACAGTAGTAAAAACAGCAACACCATCATTATCAGCATCATCATCACATAGTGGTGTCGCTAGTAGTCACGGTCATGTTCAAAGTCACGGTCAAACTCATGTTCAAAGTCATGGTCATGGTCATGGTTCCCATGCTTCTCCATGGGAAGGTGTTAATCTTTGGCGTACACCATACAAAGGTGACACCGATACAATTACACGTGTAAAACGTAGTAAAGGTTCCCTTGATCAATATGTTGAAAGTCGTACACGTAGCATTCAACAATTACAACTCTTTACATTAGTAAATATTGTTTCAAATATTTTCAATAGTAACAAATTAATGATTTTAATTGTTTATTTAGCGTAATAAGAGTATACCTACTTGGGTATTGCTACCACAAGATAAACTTATTCTTGCAGCACAAGGAGCTATTGTTGCTTATGTTCTTTATCAAGTAACTACAAGCGTATACAATCATTTAAAAGCTAAAGATCGTCTAAAACGTAAATATATATCTATTTCTTTTCCATTCATTTTTTTTTTGTTTATTCTAGTCTTTAAATTACTCTACAAAGACAACGTCGATTAATCTATTTTTCCCAAAGTTTATTTTAACAAAAGAAAAACATTTTTCTTTTCTTTTCCTAAACTTCTCCACCTATTCATTTGTGTTTCCTGTATCACAACGTTTATTGTAGTTTTTATTTTATTCTTTTTCAAATAAACGACATAGATTATATTTCTTATTTTTCAAAAAGTTCTTAACTATTTATAATCTGATTTAATAATAACAACAAAAAAAAAATACAAATCTAGGTTATTTTTTTAGTTATATAAAAGATCATGTTCATATTAATGTGGATTGTATAATGCTGAACTACTATCCATTAATCTAAAAATACAAATAATAACTAAAGTTTTTATTTCAATTTCTCTTTTTTTTTATCTTTTACTTCATCATATTAATTAATAAATCTTGTCTCATTTTTGGTGTTGATATTCGATCAATTGGCATCTGACAAAAATTAAATAATGTTGATTTATCTGCTTGTGATAAATCAGTTGTATTTAATGTAATCCATTCACATAATTTAAGTATAGATGGAAGATGTTCAGAAAGTTCTGAACTATCTAAAATAATAATATATTTAATTATTTTTATTTCATATAAATAAAATATTACTTTGATAAACAAGACGAATAGATATAGCTAATACATAAAAACAAACTCGCCAATATGTTGTTGAAATAATTTGTCGAGTATGAGTTGATTCTATTTGTGATAATAAATGACGAAATAAATCATCACGAGATAAAATTGAAAGTAATTTCAATGCTGAATGACGCATTCGTTGTAATTGTCCATCAATTGAACGTGCATTTGAATCAGCTAAAATTCATATATATTCATTTTAAATATAAAAGAAAAAAAGAAATATAAAATAATTTTTACTTGATGTATCAAGTGTATAGATTATTTTAAGAACAGTATCAATTTCATGTAATGTACATAAATTATCTAATGGACTTGCTAAAATTTTAAGAATAAGATCAGTTAATTGATTTGCAAATTGATAAATCTAAAAGATATATATATATATATTGAAGATTATATTTTGTTTTCTTTTATATTACTTTTTCTTTTGTTCGAACATTTGCTATTAATGCAGCTGTAGTTAAATCAATAATAAATGCAAGTGTTCGACCAAACATCCATCGACCATTTCGACTTGTTTCATTATCACTATTTTGTAATAAAAATATTTATCGAATTTGTTTTTTTTTATCTATTAATTCTTACTGTAATAAACGTCGAGTATCAGTATGAAAATCAATAATTGGTAAAAGAGCATCAAATACATTACTTGATACAAGTAATTGAGCACCATTATTAGCTGATGAAATTCGTAGAAGAAGTGCCTAAATTTTATTTTGAATTTAAAAAATAAAATTCAATATTCTGTTTTTTTTTGTTGTTGTTATTTTACCATATAAGATGAAAATGAATGCCATGTTTTAAGATCAACTGTACCAGATGTTTGTAATGATTGTACAACAGCACACATCAATTGACGTAATTCGTTTTCAAGTGAACGTAAAAATGTTTGATTAAAATTATTTATGATTATATCTGATGTATCAATAGTTATTAAAGATGTGAGGAGACTTGATGCTGATGACTATAAAATAAAAAATAATCAATATTTTTTTTCTCCAATCTTCGTAATATCATCGTTAAATGCAGAATTTATTCAAAAAATATTTCGAAAAGAAAATACAAGAGAGACTTTCTCAAGATGATTAAATGATTTTATATCTGTAATTTTGTTTAAGAATATTCTGAACATTTCATGTAAAATAAGCGCATCGTTTTTAAGATAGCGAATATTCAAAATAAGACTGAAGTTTAAAATAACTGATCCTATTTTTTTATCTAAACACAATTCAACTAAATAAATCCTAAGTATTAAAATAAAATAATCATGACAGAAAAAGAGAGAGCTTTTCGAATAGTATACTATTCAAAATTAGTAATTATTTGAAATAAAATCTAAAATTTAATTTTGTTAAAACTTACTCGAACAGCTGGTACATTAGATAAAGCATCATCATAAATAACATTTATTAAATTATGATTATGTTGAATTGCATTATTAAATATTCTTCTACGATCATCTTGTTGTTGTTGTTGTTCAACATTTTCAATAATTTCAATACAATGAACAATAGCTCCATAAATAGCAGCACGTCCTTTTGGTGTAAAACGTTGTTGAATAAAATCAAATAAATTTTTTAATATAGTTATTAAATTTGTTCGATATTCTCCTGTTAATTTTAATTGTTTAATTGATATAATTGATGTTAAAAAAATATTCATTAAATGACTTGATTGTTGATCATCAAGTATAAGATTCATTTGATTAAAAATTTTTTCATATAAAAAATTACATAAATCAAATGGAAATGTTTTTATTTGTATTAAATTAAGATAAAGTATTAATTCAATTAATGAACGCCATGCATCAATATGAGAATTTCTCCAATAAATATCAATTTGTTCATTATTTAATTGATTTGCATATGCAAGAATAACTTTACAATCATGTATATAATTATCTTGATTATTACTTATTTCATTTAATAATTCATTATTATTATTATTACTTGTTGTTTGTTGAGTTGTTTTTATTTCATTTGATAAAAATTTTCTTAATGAATCTAAACGATATAATTTTAAATTTGTTCGTTCATTATATTGACATGCTTCTAAAATATGATTAATTTTATTTAAATCAATATTTGGAGTTTTTAATTGATTTAATAATACATATTCTTGTTTATTAAATGGTAAATTTAATAATGATAATGTTAAACGATTTAGTTTTATATCAATTAATTCAAAAAGTAAATTAATTGTTGTATCAATTAAATTTTTTGATATTATTGTTGGTTGATTTGTTAAATGAAATAATTCATATGATATAAGACGTAATAAATATGTTTCAATTGAATATTTAAATATATTTGATAATGATGTTTTTAATGGAAAATATAATTGAATTTGTTTTTGAATAAATATATGTTCATGTAATATATCAAATGTTATTTTAATTATATTTGAAGAATTATTTGTACATAAAAGATAAAGTACTTCATAACATAATGGTAAAGATTTTGAATAAAAATCAATTTTTATTGGAGATAAATCATCAAAAAATGTTAATATAGATTGAAGACAATTATTAACACGACAACTTTTACCAGTTAAAGTAAAATAAAAATCAACTGGTTCAAGTTGATGTTGACGAGTAAATCCACAAAGATAATGACCCATATTGGATTGAACGGATTTTGTTAATAACCAAAGAACAGTATAACGCATACGAGCTTTTAAATCTAAGCATGAAGAAATCATAGAGTATAAGAAACTGTCTTTTTATGTTAAATTTTCTATCTTATAATAGGTAAGAAACGAGACATTGTGAATTTCAAGTAATGTACTAACGAATGGTGCGACAGTTTCTAGACAAAACGTTCCTTCATTCTTCGACCAATGACAAGCATCAACAGAATTTTCTGCTCTTTCAGAATCTGTATTCAAAACTTTTGTACGATTCAGAGGTGAGATATTATAAGTCAATCTTTGTACGGGTCGAAAATAATGTTTGGTTAAATTGCAGTGTCAAAAAAACGATCCAAGACACAAGTAAAATTTATAGTAAATACATTAAAAGATAGAGCAAGCATTTTTCTAGGAAATGACATCATAATCATTATTTGCTTGTGCGGCTCCCATCAATAATAAGAGTTTTAGTAAAATTCCTTAATTTATAGAATTGCGAAATGAGCTCAATCATTTCTGAAGGGTTACTGCGAGACTCTCGCTTCTTGACTCATTGTGCAGAGGTCTATCTCGCTCCTCATATTGTGGAAAAAAAGCGGTAATAGAATATATTCAATTAGGGCATTATTTCTGTAAAGGATGTGTACCGTTCAGATGCTGATCCAGAAAAATTGAAAATATGATGCAGTCAAGCCTAGAGAAGTAGGATAACGCTATATTGGGCTACTTCACGATGAAAATAATAAAGTTGCGATAAAAATTCTTAAAATAACAGCAGTCAATCAATCTCAAATGAAGCATGATCAGATTTTTTGCCTCTAAATCTGTTAGTTCAACTCCTCCCGTTCAAACTTTATCTTCGAACCTTACAAAGATTGGCTTATAATTGTTAATCTGTAAGTCATACCAAAATTTCGAACACAGATTCTGAAAGAGCAGAAAATTGTGATTCTAAACCAATGTTTTGATATTTCTGTTGATCTTTGTCACTGATCGAAAATAAAATGTCTCACAATCATATATAATGGATAGTGAGAATTTATTGAGTGCTACAATAATTACAATTGATTTGGTTTTTCTAATTTCTAGAGAATTCTTGACAAATTTCGAATTAATTATCATATAGATTTATGGAACAACTTACGTTGTAAGTAATAAAAAGAGAAAACTCATTGTAATGGTTTTCATACCTATCAATAAAGAACTTATTATTTTTATTGAATTAGACTGTTAATAATAAGATTCAGCTAATGATACTAGAATGAGAAACAACTACTCGAATACCTTTATTCTTTCTCTGTTAAATCATATTAAACAATTAGAATTGTACGATGATAAATAACAATAACGAACCTCAATTACTTATATAATTAATTATATAGGCATTTTTCTCAAATTTGTCATAACTAACATCACATTGTATTCAAAAGAAATATTTTATTTCTTTATAATAATTTAATAAATTTGAGTAATTCAAACCTTTATTCTTACCATTATCATCTGTTTCATCATTATTATCTGAATCAGGTTCTGTAAATTCCAAACATCGTACTAATCCATTTCTTAATAAAGCTTTTTCTTTCTTGAAAAAAAATAAAAAATCTCAATCATTATTTTATTTTATATAAATAAATAATCTTACATGATCTTTTGGTAAAAGTCGAAGAAATGGTTTTTGTAATTTATCTTCACTTAAAGTTTTTGAAAATATGGATAAACCTTGATATGCTAATTTTGGAAAATAATCAATCATATCAATTAATCTTAAAATAAAATCAATAATATTAAATTTATTTTTATTTATTTATTTTTTTAATACTTCATAATATTAGGAAATAAATCCTTAGTATTTGTATCTGTTACAATACGTTCAATTGGTGTTTGACAAAATGTAAATGTTGATGATTTATCTGTTTGTAAAATTTGTTGACTATTTATTGTTACTGATTCTAATAATTCCATAATTAATATTAAACTTCTTGAAAGTTCTTGTTCACCTATATAAAATAATTCATTATTATTGTTATACAAAAATTAATCTCTCTCACCAATAAATGAAACATATTCAGATAATTTTTCACAACCATCAGTTATTAATGCAGTAAGCTAAAAATAAAGTAAAAATCGTAGATTTTCTTTTTTTATTTTTCAGCTATGAAAAAGCAAACAAACCATATTATAAAGAGCTCCACCACGAAGTAAATCATTAACAAGTAATTCTCCTGGTGAAATAAGTTTTACTTCATTATTATCATTTTCAATAATCTGATTTGAAAAATAATTTGTTACAATATCATTTAATATTATTAAAACACTTTCAACTATTTGCCACTAAAAGAAAAATATTTCTTTCAATATAAGTGATATACAGAAATGAACAAAAGGATCGTTATCATGTAAAACTCAAGTTTTCTTGTAAAAAAAGATATTATTCGAAATTTTAAACCTATAATAGATTTTGCTCCACTCATCGAAATCTATCTATTTTTAGATCATTTGTGTCGATACTTCTATTCATAACTGTTTATATAAATACTTTTTCTTGTATTGATTTGAATGCTCTTGTTGGTATTTTAAGTAAAACATGGTTAACAAGAAAAACAACACAATAACCTAATGTGCGCATATCAATATTTGTTTTTAGTTGTTGTGATATAATTGGTTGAAGAAATTTTAAACATGATTTTAAAAATGTATATTTTTGTGATGGAACTTCAAATTCTTCAATTTCATAAGCTATTGCTGGCATATCAGCATTTTCCATCGGTGCAAATAACTTTAAAAGAAAAAAAATTCTTCATTAAAAATAAAACAAAATTTCTTTTTGTGTGTGTTTTACGTCAATCTCTCCAATAATTTTCCAAAAATGTATTGCAATATCAGATGTTTTTGTAAATGCTGATAAAGTATTAAATAATGCTGCTTTTAAATCAAGAGATATTCGACATGATAATAAACCAAAAAAAGCACCCGTTATTTGCCATTGTGGATGTTCAAAAAAACCAATACGAGACACTTCATCCTAACAAGAGCAAAAAAAGGAAAAAGATTTCAATTAAAAAAAAATGAAATAATTTTACTTGTGATGCAATAACTTCAATAAGATTTAAAACTGCAATAAGTGCTGTAACTTCTTTTGGTGCAATTGTTTTTATTACTGATGCAGTTGATGTTCCACCAAATGATGTTTGTGGTTGTTGATTAAGTAATGTATCTGGTCGATATGTATTACGATAAAGAAGAAATGCTTGAAATATTCGATTCCAACATGTTGGTCCACCAGTATCTTTAATTTTTTTTTAAATGAAAACTTATAAAATTAATTTGATTTCAAAATTTACCTTTAGCAAATCGTAATAATTCAAAGCAAGCATGAGCACTAGATTGTGTTGAAGAAATACCAGCTAACATATGAATATAATGACAGTAAAGATATGCTGATAGAGTACCACCAGCTGATTCAACAAAATTTGCTAATGCAACCTATTTAGAATAATTAAATTGATTTTAAATAAATTATATAGGAAGTTAAGAAACTTTGCATGTATAAATACAAACTATTTTCCTTAGAATTATTTGATTTAGATAAGTTCAATATTATAGTTTTTAGAAAATATAAGAATTAAAAAAACTATAATCGACTTTTTTTGAAAGAATTATCTTTGATTCAAGAGAGTTTGGGGTTCAAAAAGACCTATCCTTCATTTCAAGTATCTATTATTAGTATATTATAACTCTTCGAAAATGCGTATTATAATTTTGATGATAGAATCTTCAAAGTTTCTACATAAATAGTCCTTCAATAAATACTTATCTCCCTACATAGTTTTGATTTCATCATACTTAAAAGAATTTGTTGAATTAGTTATAAATATTTACTTGTTGTTGTGTTGGTGATTGCATCATTCTATGTCCAGCTAAAGCATCAGCAGCAATCCAAAATTCTTCACTTAAATGTAAATTCATATGATCATTTGCATAGAATGTTGAAAGCTTTATTAAAAAGATAAAAAAATCTCAAATTTTCTAATAAAAAAAAATACAAACTAATTCAAGAAAATATTCGTAATCTCTTTGTAAATTATCTGGTAAAGGTTTTCTAGCACGTTCACAATCTTCAATCATTCGTGCTGTATCTTCAGCTTGTACACGTAATTCTTTTAATTTAAATGGTAAATAATAAATGAAATCCACAAAAAGCATATGAAAACGACGAATTAAAAATTCCTATATTAAAATAAAATTTTATTTTATTTCAATTTTTTAAAGTTTACTTCTTGTTGAAATAAAGAACTTTTTATAATTGTTTCTGATAAAAATGCAAATACATGTGCTTCAACTGCTGTATCTGCTAATGTTTCAATATCTTCAGAATATAAATGTCCTAGAAAAAAAATTTAACTATTTTCTATCAATAAAAATATTTATATTTACCATCGGGTAATGTATGTGAACGTGCACGTAAAATAATTGCCCAAGCAAGTTGACAAACAGCTTTTAATTCAGGTATAATCCAACGTTCATCATTTGATAATATATCACGAATAGCTATTATCAATGCTGGATCAATTGATGATGTTGCTCCTGTTGTACTATTTTCTAATGGACTTAATGGTTGATCTAAAAAAAAATTTTTTTTTATATCAAAAATACAAAATAAAAAATTTCTTTTATACCTTCTTGTAAACTAAATTGTTGATGTTTTGTAGGAATAATTGAAGATGAACTAGTAATTGTATCATTTGGAATTGTTAATGCTAATGTTATTCCATAAAGAAAAGCACCAAGAAGATATAATGTTGATTCATCAATAATTCCATCATCTTGTATTAAAGAATATTTTGCTAAATAATTAATAATTGAAAGTAAATGTGATTGTGTTAAACGTATTTGACAACTATATAAAAATATTGATTTAGCTTGAAATGAACGAATATGTTTTATTGAATCTTCTACATGTCGTCGATGTTTAACATTTCCTAAACCAGCTTTTGAATATAATTTTTGTTCTTCATTTCGTATTTGAAATGATATTAATTGTTCTATAATATTTTCAATTAATCTTTGTTCAATAAGTTCATTAATAAAATTTGTACAAAAATCAATTGATTTTGATATTTTAAGTAATGATTGAAACGTTCGACCATTTAAACAAGCCATTAAATAAGCTAAACATGCAGCTAAACGTTCTTTTGATTCATAATATAATTGTACAGCTAATAAACCACGTGTACAATCAGGATAATTTGATTGTAATGATTCTCCTTCGATTAATAATAATAAAGAATCATATTCATTTAATTGAAATAAATCACTTATTGCAAAACATTCATCAATAAATAGACGTGGAATTTTTCGACGTTCAGTTAATGAATCAAATTGAATACCATCGATATCCGCACGTAAAAGAATATTGCGCTGAACTGGATTTTGTGGCTAAAGAAAAATACAAGAAAATTTAATTGAGAAGTTTTAGTTTTATTTACTGGATTAGAAATGATATTGAGTAAATTGCTTTTGTTTGATGTAATTATTTGAATTTTTTCTGTATCGATCGATTCATTTGATGTTAATAATGAACGAAGTGTATCGAATAATGTATTGAATGTGTCAAACATGATCTAAATAAGAAGAAAATCAATGTTATATTATGTCTTTTTCTACAAAATGAATTTCAATTATTTAGTGTTTGAAAATTCAACCAGTCCAAGAACGGTGGATAGCCCACCAATGAAAATGGGCTCATTTTTTTTGAAGTGGTCGCTGGATGTCAGGTATTTGTAAAATATGCGAACACCCACAAACATCCCCAAATGGGCAACTGATACTACTAGTAGATAAAGTTCACCAAGTTGATTCTACGAACATCCAAGAACACCTGAAATAACACAACATTAGAATCATTTTCTAATGAACATTTTTTTGTCAATCTACGAACACCCACATCTTTTAACGGCGAGTAGCTCAACTCAAGTCATGAATGTGTTCAAAATTTTAGCTTTTTATATGCCTGCATAAAAAAAATAGCATGGACCTAGTTTTTCAATCTTCAGCCTTCTAATTGAATTTGAAATATGTGGAAGAACTCAATCACAAAGTTGAAAATTGAAAAAGTAGGTTCACGCTATTTTTCTTATGCAAGCATATAAAAGGTAAAATCTTGGGCATATACCTAACTTGAATAGGGCTACTCACTGTCAAAAGATGTGGATGTTCGCATATTTTACAGGTACTCTTAAATATAGTTTTGATTTTCTTCTTAGAAAAATGAGAATATATTTTTCAATTTGATCAAAATATTTTTGTCGAATAATAAAACAAGGAATATTTTCTTTTAAAAGATAAAATGAAATAAATTGATGTAAGATTCAAATATATATAAAAGAATTTTTAAAATATTTTTATTTGCCAATAAGATTGTTTCTCTCGAAAAATGAATTCATTTTTAATGCATTTCCAAATTGTGAACATTTTTGTATTAATTGCCTTAATTTTGTCCTCAATTAGAACCTAGACAAATATATGAATGGCATTCTCTGATAATAATTTTTTTTATTTTATTGATTATGAATATTTCGAAAAAGATAACATATAAACTTAATTAAATTACATTAATTTGATGACTAACGAGGAAATGTTTCCAAGTGTGAGTCTCCGTTTTGAATCCAATATTTATCATTTTGTAGAGCTCAGTAAATACAGTACCGGCTTATAAAGAATTTCTGCCCATGGCGAACTTTTCAGGAATAACAAGGTTCCATACCTTCTGAAAAATCAGTAGAAGACTCTTAACTGAAGGTTTGAATTTTAGTATTGTAACGACAAAACATAGTGTTGTTTAGGTTAATCAGAGCTTATCAATGATGCTCCTTCATATGGCCCGAATAACATCATGTTTTGTCCTTATAATAATAAAGTTAATTTTTCAGGTGTTTGATATAAAACACTGTTTTCTATGAGTTATAGAAAAATTAACTCTACCATTATAAGGATGGAACACAGTGTTGTTCGAGCCAATCTGGAGTTATTAAGAATGCTCTTTTATATGACCCGAATAAAAATTTATTTCGTCCTTATAACTGTAGAGTTAATTTTTCTATAGCTCATAGAAAACAGTGTTTTCTATCAAACACCTGAAAAATTTACTTTACTGTTATAAAGACAAAACATGGTGTTATTCGGACCATATGAAAGAGCATTATTGATAACCTCCGATTGGTCTAAACAACACTATATTTTGTCTCTACAGTATTAAAATTCAACTCTTCAGCTAAGAATCTTATATTGATTTTTCAGAAGGTATGGAACCTCGTTATTCCTGAAAAGTCCACCATGGGCAGAAATCCTTTATACGCGCTTACTGTATTCATTGAACTCTAAAAAATGGTAAATATCCGATTCAAAACGAAGACTCACACTTAGAAACGTTCCCTCGTAAGTAAAAATGATACAATAAAAGTAAAAGAAATAACGGCATTGATTCATTTATTCTTAATTTATATCCGTAGACTAAAACAAAATATATCATTATTTTCATTAATGATATTAGTCAAACAGAACGAATAATTATAAATATCCAACCTGACTCTGGATGGATGCTTCGATGGCTATCGCATGTTCGAATCGAGTGTTCTGAGTGACACTTTCCGATGGGTCGAGGGCCCGACAATAGGTTACTCTATTTCAATAAGTATGAACCTATCGAAAAAAATCTCCCAAATTTTCGAGGAAGAATCAAAGTAAGCCATCGAAGTGATCAATCGCAGTGCTCTCGATCCATCGGAAAATGTCACTCCGAACACTCGATTCGATGGGCATCGAAATACTCATCCAGAGTTAGGTTGGATATTTATCATTATTCGGTCTGTTTGATTAATATCATTAATGAAAATAATGATGTATTTCATTTTAATCTACAGATATAAATTAAGAATAAATGAGTCAATGTCGTTATTTCTTTTGCTTTTATTGTATCACTTTTACTTACATTAGTGGGCATGACAGATGTTAACAAGTTGACTAATGAGTACTCGTCCTACTTATCATACTTCATTTCGAGGTAAAGATGATATTGCTGGTTTAATGGTACATAATTGCCCACGTACATTATGGATGAAATTGTATTAGAGAATGATTCATTTTTATTATAAATTGGACAACATCAAATGTACTTTTATCATGTTGGACAATTGTTGTTATATTAGTTACTTGTTCATTAATTTTTCATGTGTAGCAATATTTTCAATTATTTCGTGTTGGCAAATTAATGAATTTATTTTGTACAAAATTAAAACGAGAAAAAGTTACAGATGTATCCACCCTCACCTTCATCCTCAAATAGATGACGTAACAAACATTTACGAGAAAAAAAAGCTTTCTATTCTCTTCTTTGAGTGATTTGAAAGTAATGTATTTATTTGCTATTGTTATAATCGAAATTTTAATATGGATCTTACTTATCAGCTAATTGAAATCTTCAATCTTTATCTTTATCTTTATCCAATTGAATCTATTTTGATTGGTTATAGTTAAATATCCAATATATTGATAGACGACAATTTTTAAATTCTTTTTATTACATCAAATTGTCAATTAAACTATTTCAGATTAAAATAATTTAATGTTAAACAAATTCTTAAATTATCGTTTATTATCTGTGATCGCTTTTACCAAACGTTCAATAATTGTTCAATCTGAATTTGATTTAATTAATCAAATGAAATTATTGAATAATAATGAACAGTTTAAAAAAGCTCTTGAATTGTTTGATAAATATAAAGAAAAAAATCTCGATAAAGTTTCGAATTTAATGATCACGCAAGTTTTAAAAGCATGTGCAGGAATAGGTGATCCTCAACGTGGTAAAGTTATTCATCATCATATTTCATCTCGACTTAAAAATGATTCGTACATGTTAACATCGTTAATACATCTTTACAGTAAGTTTTAATAATAACTCTTTTTCTTATTATTTTCATATTTTAAAGTGAAATGTGGTGATGTAACAGAAGCACAGTCATTATTTAACACATCAACAAGAAAAACATTAGGAATGCATGGAGCAATGATGAAAGGTAAAATTTGTTTCTACATCTATAACTATATAGAACCAATTTATGTATTTGAGGTTTTATCAAAAATAATCAGGCAAAGAAAGCAATTGATCTTTTCAAAAGGATTAAAAATCCAGATGAAGTTATATTTGTTCTTTTTTTTAATGCTTGTGCTCAGTTAAAAACCAAAGAAGCATTACATTTAACAAAACAATTTTCAAAACAAATTCCAATTTCATTTCAATCAAGTTCTTACTTTTTAACATCTTTATTAGATGCACTTATGAAATGTGATGCTGTTGAACATGCTGAAACATTATTTAATATATCAACACAGAAATCATTGCCAATGTACGGAGCCATGATGAAAGGTAAGATTTGCTTCTATATCTATAATTATATAGAATTAATTTATTTATTTCAGGTTTTATTGAAAATAAGAAGGCAGATAAAGCAGTTGATCTTTTTAAAAATATTCAAAATCCAAATGAAGTTACATTTACTCTCTTATTTAATGCGTGTGCCCAGTTAAAAACTAAAGAAGCATTAGATTTAACAAAACAAATTTCAAAACAAATTCCAAAGTCATTTCAATCAAATGGTCGTCTTTTAACATCTTTATTAGATGCGCTTTTAAAATGTGGTGATATTGAACATGCTGAAACGTTATTGAATGGATTAAAAAATAAAACATTACAAATGTACGGAGTTATGATAAATGGATATCGTCAAGAAAATAACTTTTCAAAAATAATAAATTTGTTTAATGAAATGAAACTTAATAAGGTTGAAATAGATCATATAATTGGAACAAGTGTTATAAAGTGTTTATCTAATATAGGTAATTATGAATTATCTCAATCGATTGTTGAACAAATTCCCAAATCTTGTTTTATTGATAAGCAAATTCGCAATGCTTTAATCGATATGTGGGTAAGTTTAAAGCAAATATCTTGAAGACTTTTTTTTGCTTTTAAAAAATGAATTTAGGGAAAATGTGGATCTGTTGATCGAGCAAAAGAAATATTTGATAAAATTTCTCAACCTGATGAAATTGGATATACTGCAATGAGTTCGTTTTACTTATTTATTTTTAAAAAAACAAAATAAATATTTTCTTATTAGTTAATGCTTATGGATTAAATGGAATGGGTATCCAAGCACTTGAAATTTATCGTCAAATGCCGAAGGAGTTAATTAATGAAGTGACTTACATTTGTGTTTTAAATGCATGTTCGCATTCAGGACTTGTTAATGATGCTCGAGAAATATTCAAAAATATTGAAATAAAATCAGTAATGATCTACACAACTATAGTATAACAATTTTTTTTTTGTTTTTGTTGCAACTTGAATTATTGATTCTTTTTATTAGATTGATTGTCTTAGTCGTTCATCTTTTTTCAAAGAAGCACAAGAATTAATTGATGAATATGAACATTCTCATTTTCCTTCACCAATCATGTATCGTAAGTATTTTTTTTGAAAATTTTCTAAAATTTCTTCTAATTTGTAGTGAAATATTTTCTATTAATATTTCATTTGAGAAGTTTCTTAATTATATTATAAATATACAAATATTCTGTCTTATTTTATTATAAATTATCGATTATAAGAAAATAAAACATTAAAACAAAATGTTTTGCATTTATATGTCTTATTGTTCGAGATAATGCTGCATATTCTAGTAAAAAAATAACTCGTTGTCTTTTAATTACACAATTATTAGTGTGTGGGATTACACATAGTTGAGTTAATTAAACCTACGACTTTTTTTAAATTTTTTTGAAGATCTGAGAAAAGTCGATTTTTCGAACAAAAATTGTAATTTAACTTTTTTGTTTTAGGAAGATGTGTCAATGCCTCCTCTTTCAGAATATCTATGGGTTTTCGAAAAACAGACCTATTTGGACAGACTTATCGGTGAAAAGTTGGATATACTATCATGTCTTTCGAACTTTTCCATTTTTTTCAAAATCATTTTTTTTTTGACCATACTGTTGACGCGGGCAAGGGTTTCTATAATAACAATTCATTAGAGTAGGGATAATATTTTTTGTTGAATAGAAGACAGTTAGGGCTAGGTTGTAAGAGAGTCCAATTTTTAATTTTCTCGTTTGCTGAAATAAAAAGATTTAGACATTTCATATTTGTGAGCGTCTTGAATTTTGACATTGTTCGAAAAAGTACTTATTGAAAATCATATAAAGGGAAATCTAAAAATTGGACTCTATTACGATCTAGTCCCGAGCTCCCTCTACAATTTAAAAATTACTCTGACATGTTTATCTAAGATCCCCATTGTGAAATTCTTGTCCACATATAAGACGTAATGAATTGATTAGAATTTGTGCATATCTTTAAGATTTGGAGGAGATATTTTAGCCATAAGTTATTAAAACCAAGACTAACATTTTCTGAAATTTTGATTGAAAATAGATGAGAAAATAATAAAGTTTATTTCTAAGGGAGTAGGATCTACTTAATTTATTTTCATGTGAATGCATCTTAATAATATCAATTCAGTCAAAATAATAGATAAGAATAAAATGAAATAAAAAAATTTTCTTTTATCAAATAAAGCGAAAGTTATTGTTATTTCTGTTTAGTGGCATTTTTATCAGGTGCAAGAAATGTAAAAGATAGTGATTTATCACAGCAAATTTATCATCGAATGAAAAGACTTTGTCCTCAATCAAAAGATCCATTAATAGCAGCGTCAATTGTTCTTGCTAATGTTTATGCATCATCAGGTGATATTGAAAAATCAGCAGATATTAAAATTGAATTAAATAAATTAGGTGCCAAGGAAAAAATTGGTATTTCATCTACTGTTATTAATGAACAAGTTTATGTAAGTTTAAATAAGAAATAAGAATTTTTCATATAAATTATACAAAATTATATGATTTTAGCAATTTCGTGCTCATGATCGTAGTCATCCTCAATCGAAAGAAATTTATGCTGAAGTTGAGAAAATTTCTTCCGAACTTATTGCATATGGTCATCAATATGATTCAAGTTGGATAACACGACCAATAAATCAAGATGAAACCGTTGAATCAGTTCTTTGTGGTCATAGTGAAAGACTTGCAATCGCATGGAATTTTGTTATAAATCCAAATACACCACGAATTCAAGTAACAAAAAATCTTCGTGTTTGTGGTGATTGTCGTAAGTCATTAATTTAACAATTTTCTAACTTTTTAATTTTATTTTTATAGATCGTGCAACAAAATTAATCGCTTTGATTCGTCAATGCGAGATAATCGTTCGTGATACAAATCGAATTCATCATTTTCATACAAACGGACAATGTTCATGTAATGACTATTTCTAAAATAAATTGCTATTTTATTTTGTTTAAATTAGTTGTTGATGTAATAAAAGGCTTGTTTCTTGTCAGAGAAATTTAGGTTCCAAAAACTCGAAAAAGTCGACTTTTGTAACTAGCGTTTTGACACAAAGAAAACATCAGACAAAATGATTTCCCCTTAATGAAATGATCACCTCATTGAATAGTGTCTACTCTAAAACTTTCCACTTTCTATCATTTAAAATGGAGAAATTCCAGAAATCCAATTTTGACTGGGAGGATCCAAATTGTATTCCCTATTCAGATCCCTTTGCAAAGTTTTAAAATTTCTTTTGAATTTCGAGCTATGCTTATACTCACAAGTTCTACAAACGCAGAAAGTTTCATTCGATTTCAAGTAAATTGATGTAATTGTGGTACGTTTTCGAAAGAACTACCCGCTTACTTTGCACTGACATATCACAATGAATGCATATAAACAATAGTGTAAAATGTAACCAATATAAAAGTCACAAAAGGACTAGTTTTGGTGTTTTTTAGTCGAAAGTTCACACATGTTCACATTAAGATTATCAAAAACTCAATAGTGAAGAGTCCAACATGGACTAGAATCTTATTAGTGCGAATAGATTAGAATAAAGTACATTCAATTTAGATGTAGCATGTGAATATAATATAATTGTGGTTTATTTCAATCTCACACAACTTGTTGATAGCATTGGTGGCAAATACGAACTATTTCAGGAAAATTAAAAGCGACATCTATTAGGGTTCAATAACAATTTTTTAGAGGAGCCTCATGGTTACATACTTCATCTATGGTGCAAACAATACTATTCGACTCTATTCGTATCTCACTGGTATTAAATAATAATCATGGTAAGTTCATATTTTTTTTTAATTAAAAATGCGTATTTATTTATTTATATTAATAGATTCTTTCTCGAACTAAAGCAGCAGAAGATCCCAAAAAGAAAGCAACTACACCAGCTCAAGATAAAAATAAAAAGAAAGTCGGTGAAGTTGAAGATTTTATTGCTGAACGTGATTATACAGGTGCAATTGCTTATCTTGAAGTAATTTTTCTTTATTTTTATTTATCAGAAGTTTTCATTATATATTATTTTTTGTAGTTTTGTCGACAAAGTGGAAAAGAAGTTAAAGATCTTGATCTTTGGTTAGGATTTGCAGCATTTCATGCTGGAGATTATCAACGAGCAAGTGATGTAAGAAAAATAATGATGTTTTCTTTCCATACATTGAATAAGATTTCACGTTTTCAATTAGCTTTAACATTCTTTTGAAGTTTGCGGAAGTACGGAATTTTATTAAGTTTTTCCTTGGATCTCGTTATAGTTGATAGATCATTGTTGTCTTTTTTCGCTCTCAGGTTTCTAATTTTTATGTGTACTAATCTTTTATATATACTCCACTTTGGATAGTCAAAAATCCTAAAGAAAGAGATGTTGTAATATAGTGTTAACCTTTGTTTTGCTTATAATAGCATACTGCAAAGGAACAGAATCATTGCAGAATAATCATTTTCTATGATCTAGTAGAAATGCTCAGTCTAAAATAGTCAACAACATTTTCGACTATTTGGTTAGGCAACTTCTTGTGAACATGTTCAGCATATGAGTATTCAAATGCTAATAGTAATTTCGAGTGTATTTAAATCTTTAAAATTATTTTTGATAATCGTCAACATATTTTTTTTAAATCTCAAATTCACTTGTAACAATTGAGAAAATACCTTTAATATATTCTTGTCATTTAGGAATATGAAAATATTATCAAAAACGATCCACGAAATGCTCAAACGTACATATATCTTGCTTGTTGTTATTTTATGTTAGGCAAATATGAAGAAGCTGAAGAATTAGCATTAAAAGGTTTATTTTAAATATTCTTTTTTTTTTAAATTTTTTTATTATAATTTTTAAATTTATATCTAAAGGACCAAAATGTGCATTACAAACACGAGTTTTATTTCATGTTGCACATAAACAAAATAATGAAGAGAAATTAATGGGTTTACATAGACAATTACAAGATGTTATTGAAGATCAAATGTGTCTTGCTAGTATGCATTATATGAGAAGTCATTTTCAAGAAGCATTAGATATATATAAACGTTATTTAGTAGAAAATCGGTAAAATTTTGAATTTAATTTTTTTCAATTAAAAGAAATGTTGTATTTTTATTAAATATTTAGAGATTTTTTAGCATTAAATGTCTATGTAGCACTTTGTTATTATAAACTTGATTATTATGATATATCACAAGAAGTTCTTGATGTTTATTTAAAAAAAAATCCTGAATCAGCAACAGCAACAAATTTACAAGCATGTAATCAATATCGATTATATAATGGAAAAGCTGCTGAAGTAATAAAAATAATTAATAAAATAGAAATTTTAATTTTATTTTTAGAATGATTTAAAACAATTTCTTGAAAAAATGAGTACATCATTTAATTATGCTAAGGAATTATTTCGTCATAATATGGTATTCAAAAAAAATAATTTATAAATAATGATAAAAATTTTTCTTTTAAAGGTTGTTTTTCAAAATGGTGAAGGTGCTCTTCAAGTTTTACCACCATTAGTTGATATTATTCCAGAAGCACGTTTAAATTTAGTTATTTATTATCTCAAAGAAGGTAAATATTAAGATGAAACATTTTCGAAATTTATTTTATTTTTTTTTTATTGTGTTTTAATTTAGATGACCTTGATCATGCTTATGATTTAATGAAAGATGTTGAACCACTACAACCAGCTGAATATATTTTGAAAGGTGTTGTTAATGCTGCCTATGGACAAGAACATAATTCAGTATATTAAAATTTTTAATTTTAATATTTTTAATCGATTAAGATTATTTGTATTTAGCGTGATCATGTCAAAACTTCTCAATCTTATTTTCAATTAGTTGGTGGTTCGGCTAGTGAATGCGGTAAATCATTATCTTAAGAGAAGAAAAAAAGATGTTTAGTCATAGAAATACTTTATAAATTTATTTCTTTTTGAATATTATTATCTAAAAGAAAGGGTTAAATCGATGAGATATCTGACTATATTGATTTGATTGAACTATTATTATTAGTGTAAGATAGTATATTTAATTGATTAATGTCAATGTCAGTATTTCAAATAGGTATAAGTGCAGATCATCATACTCATCTGGTAGATCAAGTCGTATTATTTTAAATAAATACAAAACTAGAACGAAATGGGATTGTTTGTTTCATTGATTTTTGATTTAAATTACCCAACTTCTATAGAGTGTTTTTTTTATTAGTAGTATCTCCTATGATCTAGCTTTTTTTCTTCGATTGCATAAATTTCTATACTTTCCTACAGACTATCAAAACTTTTCGTTCTCATATCATTTATAATAAACAACACAAAGAAATTTCATTTTTCTATAAAACTTGTTCAATCTCGGTTTTCTCGTAAATTCTTCAGAACATATGATGCTCTTTTTAAATAGACTTGTTCAAAAATAAGGTCTTACACGAAAAGCAGATTTTTTAATTGATGGATAACAAAATCATCGTTCGGTTCAAATTTTGACAGTATTTATGATTTGAAATGATAAAAAACAGATGTTTTTTGGTTCAACCATATATTGTGAAAGAAATAATTATTGCTTAAATTAAAACATTCATGATTTAATCATGTCTAAGAATTCTTTACAGACTAAAGTATTGCAATAACACAATACTTTCTCAGTTCATATCAGTATTCAGATAATCACATTGTATCATGTGAACTTCTTTAATTTGATATAAACAAAATTTAATATTTTTTTTCTCCGCAAGAATCACTTTTTACTGAGCTTCACTCGATCTAAAAATGTTTTGTCGTCTTTGAAAGTAAGAGAATATAATTTGAATAAAATTGAAACATTAGACATGTCACTCATTTCATTGACGAGGGTTTGATATATCAAAATTATTTTTTTCTTTCCTTATCTAATTAATATAATTTTCTATCATTTAGATACTATACCTGGACGACAAAGTATGGCATCCTGTTATTTTTTACATAAACGTTTTGACGATGTAATCGTTTACTTAAGTTCAATAAAGGTTTGTTGTTTTTACATTTTTAAATTAATAAAAAAAAAGAAAATTAACAATTTATTTTTCTCTTATTATTAGACGTATTTCTATAATGATGATACATTTAATTTCAATTATGCACAAGCAAAAGCTCATGAAGAAAAATGGAAAGAAGCTGAAGAAGTAAATATATTATTTAATATAAATTAATAAAATCTATTTCATATTTTTTGTTTTTTTTCAAAAAAGGCATTTCTACTTATTCAAAGTGAAAAATTAAAAAATGATTATGTTTATTTAAGTTGGTTAGCACGATGTTATATATATAATAATAAACCACGTCTTGCGTGGGAACTTTATTTAAAATTAGAACATTCAAATGAATCATTTTCATTACTTCAATTAATTGCTAATGATTGTTATAAAGTAAAAGTCATAATAATAATAATTAAAAGAAAATATGTTGTTTTTTTTCCTTAAAGCGTGGGCATTTTTTTTATGCTGCTCGTGGTTTTGATATTCTTGAACGTATGGATCCAAATCCAGAATTTTGGGAAGGTAAACAAGGTGCATGTGCTGGTGCATTTCAACAGATAGTTGCTGGTCATGAACCTCGGTAAAAAATTAAACATATATACAAATAATTATTTTTCTATTGTTAGTGATACTCTTCGTGATATACTATCATTATTACGAAATACAAATCATCCACAAGGTAAGAAAAACAAATTAATTATATAAATAATGAAGAATTTTATTTATTTTTTTTTTAAGGAGATCAAATGATTAAAATTATGCGTGCATGGGCAAGAACAAATAATATTCCAGTTTAAAAAACGAACTTAAAAGAAAAATAATCTTTTTTTTTTATTGCAGAAATAAAGGTTAATAAATGTAAAGGGTTAAAAAAAACTATGTATATACACATATAAAGAAAAATTTATGATATTAAACAATCAGGTTTTCCAGATGAATGTTTATCATTTGATGATGTTGCCTTTTTTTTCATAGATGTTCGACGTATAAGACTTCGACTGCGACTAAAACCTTTGTCACTTTTATCATCAAATTCTTTTTTCTTAAGACGTTCACTAACTTTTCTTCTTAATATTGGACTTAATTGTCTTGCTGCTGATAATTGTACAAGACTAAGTAATTTAAGAAATATATCAAATACAGATGCACGATCAAGTGCTGTACATTCAGCAAAACGACAATGTAATGGACCAAGTTCATTAAGCATTGTTCGTACTTGTTGTTCATCAACTTCACGTATACCTGTACGATCTGTTTTATTTCCAACAACAACAATTGGAATTTCACTATAACTTGTTCGTTGTTCTTTAATTTGTTTAATTATATGATGAATTTCTTCAAATGATTGTATACTATCAACACCTAATAATTTAGAAAAACAAAATTTTTATAATTTGCCTTTTAAAAATCTTACTATAAACAAGAATAAATGCATGTGCAGTAGCAATTGATAAACGACGCATTGCAGGAAATTCCATATTACCTATATTTATATATATATATATATATATTTTGATATAATTATTTAGTTTTTCTATTATTATTTACCAGCAGTATCTAATATATCAACTTTAATTGTTTTTTCATCGATAGTAAATTCTCGATAATGTAAATCTTCGACAGTTTCTTTATATGTATCCAAAAATTTTCCATTTAAAAACATATGAATTATAGATGATTTGCCTGTACGACTGGCTCCAAGTAAAACAAGACGATAACGTGTATCCTGATCAGCCATATTGATTGATATTGGTTTAAGATTAGTTACCGATGCTGTTGAAGAACGAAAATTCTAAATAGAATATTTCATAATATTTTTTATTGTTTTATTTCTATATGTTCTATAGGTTTGAATTGTTGATGCACATAGTGACATCAACATATTTGATGAACGGAAATGTAACAGAAAGAAAGAAAGAAAAACTAAGACTACAATCAGTTTGAGGTATAGAAAAAAATGTGTCAATAATACAAAGTATTGTTGTTTTATATGATTTTTCATGATCATGATTGACTGATATAACAAAGAAAAGCTTTTAAAGCATGATTTACTTACACTAAAAAATAAAATTTTAAATGAAAAAAACATCCATTTTATATATTTAATATACTCTCTATTGATTAATAATAATAATAATACATAAAATCATGATTAATTACTTTTTAATGTAGATGTTTATAATGATTACAAAAAAAATTTACGCTATGGTTCAGCATAAAATTGCTTAGTGAATAATAACGAGTGGTAAAAGAAAAATAGAAAGAAGTAAAACAACAACAAGGAAAACTCGAGAAAAAAAACCACTCAATTGATTACTTAATAAAGAAACAGCTGTCTTCTACGTATATATATATATATAAAGAGACATTTATGTTAATAAAGAATTATTTCTGTTTTTATCAAACTGAATAATTATAAGAGAAAAGAAATTTTGATGAATTAATCAAACAAATAGATCTATCATTTGTATTATATATTTGATTTTTCTATATATTACGAATATGACATCAAGTAGATAACATACCTCGTTTTCCTGTGAATCCATTGTAGTTCTAGCGGATTTGTATGTTTAAGTAATGGCAGCTTGGTTGATAATCTTTAATAAAATGTCTGTAGGTAGAATTCAGACAAGAATGCTGATAGGACTTTTATTCTTGATGAAGACAGATTTTTCTTTTTAAAAGCTAGTATATATAAGTGAATGAGTGACAGAGAAAAACGAAGGAAAAAAAATATATTAATAATAATTGGTATCAAAAAGATGAGTAAATGATAATGTGAAAAAAAAAGAAAAAAAATATAAGAAGAAAACACCTTCAGAAAGAAGTTCTATGATTGTTGTTAATGCTGATGC
>JAJEKB010000068.1:379319-390117 GCA_022393335.1 Macrotrachela quadricornifera | reverse complement strand
TCAACAATATGATTAGTTTATTTATACACTCACCTATGAGAAAAAAAAGAGAGACATACTTATAAGTTTCATAATCAGGTACAACACGAGCAACAGCATATAAAATTTGTTTTTTTTGGTAATGCTACATCAAAACGATTAAGTAATACTTCCAAACCAAAATAACGAATATCTTCTTTTGATAATGTATTTTGTTTACGCATTATGGATAAATATAGACTAGTAGTTTGAGCTGTTTGTTTTAAAGTATATTGTAAATTTATATGGTATTGATAAAATGGTTCTAACCATCGCCATGGAAAACGATGTTCAGCTATTGTTCGTTGACGTGGCTCATCAATAATTAATATAATAATATCTAAATGAAAAAAAAAACATATTTTTTGATTTGTTTGATTTATTCTTTTATTTACCTTCAGTATGATTATTTTCTTCGAATA
The DNA here is from genome assembly GCA_022393335.1 of Macrotrachela quadricornifera. NCBI lineage: Eukaryota > Metazoa > Rotifera > Eurotatoria > Philodinida > Philodinidae > Macrotrachela > Macrotrachela quadricornifera. Next base: position 389,677 of record JAJEKB010000068.1, on the reverse strand, counting down.
TATCAGCATATATCATTTCATTCCAATGTGGTGATACACCTTCAATAACATTTGTTGCATTAATTGTTTCTCCTATATCTTGTGTGGCCATAGTTGTACGACTTTGTCTAAATGTATAAGAAAAGAAAAAAAAAGAAATGACATAATAGATAATAAATATTAAATAGCTACACTGTAACATAACATCGTGGTAGACGATTATCAACATAAGGTAAATTAGCTGCACCATGTACTAATATATGAAGAAGATCTTTACCACGTGTAGCAACATGTGGAAATAATGCCCCATATTTAGCTGCTGCCATTACAGGTGGTAGTTCGTACTATATAATTATAAAACGATGTTGGTTTGATTTTAAAAATTTATACGCTTTACGTCTCACTTCACGACCGATCAACAGTCACCAACGATCAATAAAGTAAACATAATCATTACTTTTTTTTTCTTCCTTTCTTTCTTACATCATGTCGTTTTTTTAACTTCTTTCTAATTCTCTATTTTTTTTAAATTGATGTTTACTTGTGCATTCAAAAAAATTTAATCTTTAAAAGATGAATAGATCTTTCTAGGAACATTGATATAATTAATACAAAAAAATATATTATAAATGTCTATAATATGGTACAATAGATTTTTTTATAATCGATAAATTTTAACTTTTTATTTTGATCATAGATACAAGTGGAATTTGGGTCTTTTTCAGTGAAATCATTCCATAAATTCCTAAAAATCTACTAATATATTATATGTATATAACCGTTAAAAAAACTATCATATATATGACTCAATTGATCTTACGACTGATAGATCTCTGTTTTAAAAAAATATACAGGCAAAATTTTTTTTTGTAATCAACTTTCTCTCATCATTAAAAAAAACACACATTTGACTAATGAACATACTTCCGTTGGTGGCGGTACAACCACTGGTTCAACTAAACACAAAAGGCTTTTATAAAAAATTTTCAAATGAAATTCTAACCCACCTGGTATTGCTACATTTCGAAGATTATTATCTCCTGTACCAATAGTACCTACATTCACTTTTATCTGATTGATATCAGTGACAGGTACAGCCGTTGGCAATATTGGATTATTTGACGTAGGTGTCTGCTCAGTCATTGTATTGCAATCAAAATGAAATATTGTGAATATATTTTAATTTAATAAAAAAAAAAAAGACATGCGAAAGAAAGAGAAAATTGATTGGCTTCCTTTTGTTTAATTTCTCTCATCTCTTCAATTCTACTAATTCATTCGTATCAATAGCAAAAAAAAATACTGGCAACAAACCAACATATCTACAAATATTAGTCATGAATATCTCACTTATTAATACCAAAAGATTTCCCAACAAAAAACTACTTGTTCAAATATATACATGATATATATATCACTTTGATTTGTTGACAATTATTCTAATAATAGTAAAAAATTATACTTAGAAATAATTTTCAATATACTTTTATCTTGTTTATATACGTTCTCTTTTTTTTTTCTTCTTTTTCATACATATAGAATTAAGAAAAGAAAACAAAAACCAAAATACAAGAATCTTGTCGTTCAATAACAACAACAGAAAAAGAAACAACAACAGATGATTAGTGTAGCGCATAAACACATACACAAACAGATAAGAAAACAAAAGAAATCATCTATGAATAAACATAATCGTAGAGAAAAAGAAAGTTTTCATAGCTTTTTTTTTTCATAGAAAAAAATTCAATAATGAATGTTGACTATATATTCATTCAGATGAGATGTATCTGGTATACCTTTAAATAAAAACCAAACAATATTTTTAATATTTAAATAGAAGATTTTTATTTTATTACTTTATTTGAGTTAATTATATGCGTAGCCAGGACTTCGACGGCGACGTTCACCACGTCGAGATCTTGATCGACTTCGACTACGAGAACGTGATCTAAACAAATATTTATTATATATAAAATAAAATATCTAATAAATAAATAAACCTAGATGAATAATCATGTCGACGATGATGATGACGATGATGATGATGTCGTCGATGAAATGATTTCCTATCTGGTGATGGTGAACGACGATAACTATGACCATTTGACCGATGATATGATGTTGTACGAACACCCATATATATTCCAGGTGCTTTTATAAAATAAAAATAAAAATTATTATTAAAATAAATAAATTTATTTTAAATAATTACTTGGTGTATGTGCGCGTTTAGTTACGGAATAATCAATACGTAGACGATGATGATCAAGCTCAACGGAACCAAGTGCTTCTTTTGCCTAAAATAATAAAAAGAAATATATATTCCTAAATATATATATATATGTATTCATACTCGTGTAGCACTTTCCGTATCTTCATAATAAACAAAACCAAATCCTCTTGATTTATTTGTTTTTTTATCGATTACAACTTGTACATCTTTAATATGACCAAATTTCTGAAATAAATCTAAATATATTTTTAAAATATTTATTATTAAGTTTTCTTTTTCATTAATAATTATAACAAACCTCTAAGTTCACGTTCAGTTGTATATTGTGATAAACCAAATACACCAAGAACAGAACTTGGAATTGGATTTTCTCGATGAATTTCATTTGGTGGACGACGACCATTTGGTGAATTACGTTTTGTTCGCTGATGTGACGGTGAACGAGAACTATTTTAAAATAAATATTAAGTAATAATGAAGAAAAAAAAACAAACTTTTATTTGTTTTCAAATACTTGTTCAAAAAAAAATAAAAATCAACAATTTTGTAAAACTTCAAATTCTCTTTCGAATATGACAAATATTCTAATCCCTTTCAATGAATATTTGATAGTTTGTCAGAAGAAACTTGGCTTATTGATCAGATAGTTTCTAGCAAATCATATAGTTGTAGAACAAATCTTTCTTTATAAGTCATTATATAGTAAAAATTTTCATTCATCAGTGTTCACTCTACATATATGTAACCTTCTAAAAACTATCCAATCAATAAGTAAAACGAAAAATTCTCTATGGAATGAATTTTGCAGTTAATCTCTCAAGTATTAGAAAGTACTTAAAAGGTGAAGAATAAAATTGCCTATTTTATTCTGGATCATTCATTACATATGACTCAGTGCTCTAGTACGTGATGATTCCTCAGAACATCACGTCATCAAATGAATGCTATTTCGTATTCAATATGATTATCAAATTCTTCACATATTTCACGTTTTTTTATCTATCATATAAAGACTCTTTGCCTCCAATGTCTAGTATTATTCGACCTAGAAACATTTTATTATTATCTCATACGATATAAATAATATATTATGAGAATGATTTATATATAAGATATTAATGTAAAGTATAAGGATGAAAAGTTTATCGATAATACTAAAATCATCCTATATACCGAATAGAATTTCATTTGTTAATATCTTCTGGAATAAAACCTACTATCTTCGTGGTGACGGTGATCGACTTGATGGTGATCGACGGCGAGATCGTCCACTATCTCGTTCTTTTGAATACTAAATAATTAAAATAGCATATTTCTTTTTTTTTTTTATTTTTATATAAAACTTACTCCACGATCACTCATGTTGCGCTTGCGCCTATAGAATTCTAATGAGATATGAGAGAAAAAAACAACAAGAAAACAAACAAAGACATGTCATTGTAGCGACATATTTAAATTTGATTGGATAATTTATTTAAACCTATAAAAAAACAAGCATGTGAATACATTGCCCTGACTCATTTAAACAAGAAGAGAAAAGCAAAGGAGCGCTACTAACTGACAAAAGAAACGAGAAAAATTTCATCACGTTCTTTCTGGTTTGTTGATTTCCTTTTTTTTCATTATAAATACGATGAAATTTCGATTGAAATATAATTATCAAACATATTCAATAACATTAGACGATATTAATGACGAATTAACAATTTTCGAATTAAAAAATAAAATAAAAAAACGTTTTTTATCCTTGAGAAAGTAAATGTTTATTTTTTTTCTCTCCTTCAAATAAAAAAAAAACAATTTTTTTTTCTTTATTTAGATCAAATTTTAATTTATCAATGAATGGTATAAATATATTAGATGAAGAAAAAAAATTATCAGAATATAATCTACTTGTTGGTGATACAATATATATATTAAATGAAACAATATCATTATCTATGGATCAACCATTAACACTTGATGAAGTACAAGATATTCATACTTATCCATTATTAATGCATCGTCTTGTTGAATATTCACATCCAGAAAATGATTTTGATTTTATTGTTTTAGCTTTACATGCTTTAATGCTTGAAAGTGGTTTTCAAATGGTAATAAAAAAAAAATGAAGAAAAATTAGCTTTTTATTTTAACATATTTGATGATTTTATTTTAGGATACAGATAATGATTATGATTTAACAATAGCAAAAAAATCATCAACATTTTATGTTATTCGTTATCGACATAAATTATGTGAAGAAGAACGTATTAGATGTTCATTAGCAATTATGAAAACGGACTCATTAGTAACTATTGATGGTAAGATTTCGAAACAAAAAATTAAATTTTATTTTTCATATTTATTAAACATTTTTTTTTTATTTTAGGTGTTGTTAATTCAATTTCACAAGCATGTGGAAAATTATCATTTAATATTGCCAATTATTTATATACACAAAAAGAAGGTAAATATTTCTTTTTATTGATTTATGTCAAAATATATTTATTACATTTTGAATCTAAGATAATTTATAGATAGATATTTTCCATAGATATAAATGAGAAATCGACTAAATATACAGTTAGTTAATAATGTTCATGTTTAATAAATATTTAATTAGTATTCATATCACACGTTTGTTCGATCTATCGAGGTATTTATAAGAATCGATTGTAGATTGCCTATTATTTCAATATTAAAGGACTGATTGTCAGTTTGAATCACATGTGTATATAAAATTAATATAGAATTTTTTTGTTCACTGATCAACGTTGAAAGAGAGAAAATTTATGAAATAAAGAGTATTCTCCTTTCTCTTTTTTTGTACAGGCAATCGGTCCGAAGTTTTTATCAAAATAGCGAGGCATGTGTTCAAAGAAAAAAAAATTATTTAATAAAGATTTTTCAAAAGGTCACATTATGATTATCATCAAATTTCGTCCGATTGAGAAAACAGTTATATTAGTGGAGCAGAACTGTCACACAATTATTGTAGTGATAGATTGATTTGACTCTTATTGGATTAGGAGAATAAAATAATTTTTTTCTGTTTCTTTTTCAGCAATGTCTTTAAATGCAGTCTTCCCTTATCATAATCTTCGAAATTTATCACGTTCATTTAAAGATAATTTAGCAAATCGTCTATTATGTAAATTATTGGAAGGTAAATATTAATAAGAAAAAAAGTAATATTAATAATTATTTATGAAATCTTTCTAGAATCAGGCCAAAGATCGAGTGCAACATTAATTGGATTACCAAATGAAATAAAAGTAAAAATGATTTATTATATTATTTAATGCTATTTTTTGTTGTTGTTCTTCTTCTAGCTTCGTTTAGCAAAATATCTACCAATTAAATCATTACTTGCATTACAAGCCACATGTCGCGATATTCACAATACATTAAATGACAATCTTCTTTGGCATGATTTATGTATTCGAGATTTTGAAAAAACTGGTAATAAAATAAATAAACTAATCATCTTCTATTTAATTTTTAAATTCATTATATAGCTTTAATTTCAATTCCACATACATCAGACAATTCAGCGAATGGAAAAAATTGGTATAAATTTTATCGAATAATGTATGCTCAAAAACAAGCAACATATCGACATCAAATAAAATCTTCAAATATTTTTCATCCAACTTTATTTCCATTAATTCCATCTGGTCATCCAACTCATCGATTACTTTTTCCAGACACATCAACTACATTTCATCCATTCCCACCAACAATTTATCGACCTATTCCACCAGGAATTTTTCGTAAGTTAGATTTTCTAATTTTAAAAAAATAAAATCTTATTTACAAAATAAAAAAATATCAATAGGAATTTGCACAACAAATACTCAACAAGCTCAATCTTCTCAACAACAACAAGCTCAACATCATATTTATTGTCAACCATTTTTTGGTTTAAAATGGGTTGTCATTGTTGCAGGTATTTAGATTTTTTTATTTGAAATACAAAAAAAATATTTTTATTTTATTAAAGCTGCTACTATGATTCCATTACCACCATGTTTTCATCCAATTTGGCTTGGTTAAAATTCTTTGTCTTTTTTTATATTTAACCTCGATCGTTAGATTTTTACATATACATATATATATATATATTTTGTGTTGCAATGTATATAGACATATTACGGTCTCTCTAGTGCATCTCACCTAACATAATCGTTTTTGTTTCGATGTGTAATTACGGTGTGTGTGTGTGTTGTTATTGAACATTTTTTTTTGTGCGTGTGTTGTTATTACTAGTGATCTGCAACTCCTTTATTCTCTCTCTCTCTTCTTCTTCGTTTTTTTTTGTTTTATCTTACTCTTAATGAATAAGAGAAATTAGTAGTTTATGTGCTTTTTATTATTGTATCAGTGTGAAATAGTAATTTTGAAAAACAAAAAATAATTCTAGCATGAAGCTCTCTCTTTTTCTATTATATTCTTTTTTGCGTCGGGCATTATTTAGCTTCCAAAATCATTTACGGGTGTTGTTGTGTTTCTATCTATCTATCTATTATTCTAAAATATTAATTTGTTTTGTTTTGTTTTTTTTGCACACATTCACTCTTTATGATATTTGTATTGACGTATGCTTAGATAGCAATACATTAAAAAAAAAAAGAAAGAAACATTGTTTTTTTTTGTTTTGTAGACGTGCGTGCTATATATTTCTTTCAAACGTACATTCAAACATATATAAAATTGAGTGTTTTCATGTATACCCGTTCGTTTATTATATTAAACAATATATATATATATATATATAATCAACGTTGTTTCTTCTTTTTTTTCTAGATATTTATTCAAAATGTCATCATTTGTACCGAATGATGTACTTTTGGATATTGAAAAACTTGAAACAATGTTAACAAATAGTACTAGTAGTAATAGTAGTTGTTGTGATTCATTATCTTTTAATCATCAATTATCTTTACCAAATTCTCGTTCAATAACAACAACAACACGTTTTACAGGTTCATCAAAAATTTATTTAAGAAATTTAAATAAATTATTAGAAGATATTGAACAAAAACAAAAGATTCTTTGTACCGGTGGAGGATCAATACTTAAACGTTTACGTCCATTAAATTCATCATCATCATCATCATCACGTTCGTTAACATTTACATCATTATTTCCTCGTCCTTCTATTAAATGTATATCAAATAATCGTCTTGAACCTAAAACAATATCATTTGCTCAACTTATTACACAAACTTCTTCATATCCATCAATATATTCAAATCATCAATCACAATATGGTTGTGCAAGATTAAATGAAAAAATGTGGGTTGTACATTGTCGTGAACAATTAATTAAAGCTGTTAATAATGAACTTAAAGATACATCAAAAACTGAAGTAAGTATTCAAATTTAAATATATCTTAACTCTAAATAATTGAAACTTTCTAATAGACACAAAAAAAAATGAATTGAAAATAATAATCCAAGTGACTGATATTCAAATAAGTCCAACTAGGAATATAATATCAGATTATTGCATTTCAGAATGTCTTTCATTGATTGTATCTGAAATCTGTAATTATTAGAAAAAATTGTTCAAATCTATGAGAATAATTTTATATGAAGAAAATAAGTCTCATCAATTGAATAAAATTATATTAATAAAAGTCTAACGTTGTTTGAAATAAAACAAACACTAGACTATTTTCAATCTTTTTTTTAAAATTTTAGTGTGATTTGGATTGGAATCATATATCAAGTTATCATCTTGATAATAAATGGTCTGGAAATGTATGTGAAAATGCTTGGAAACAACTTTGTAATCCAAGAATCAATCAATCAAAATGGACTAATAAAGAAGAACGTCGTTTAATATCAATTGTTGAACGTGAACCATTAAGTGCTGATCGATGGACATTGATTGCAAAAGAATTAGGAACGGATCGAAGTGCGTATCTCTGTGCAAAACGTTATATGCAGGTAAAAAGACAAATATTTCATGCTTCATTTTCTAGAGTGAGAGTTCACACAGAACACATCTTTTCTCACCGATCAAATACCCACCAAAAAACTAAAGTAATTGTATATATATATACGATGGATTATGAGAAAGAAGAACAAGTATGCTATATATATAAATATATATATAATCATTTATTTTCTTCAGCTTTATATATAATTGTCCGTTTGGGAAAAAAAAAGTAGGTAGAAAAATAAAATTAAATCCGGTCCATAAGTAAGTTTCATTTATGCGGGAAAAAGTAATATTTAAATTAGAAAATAATAAACATATTTATTAGGTGAACCTTTTCTTTTTCTTTTCCCGATATTCTTTGCGTTTTAAATAGATTTTAAACAGATATATTATAAAAGTATGAAACCAATCCAATTTTTATAACTATAAATATCAATTGAAAAAGATTAAAAAAAATGGGAGTCTTCTTTTGTAAATCCATACATCGTAACACGTAATTTTATAATATGAGAATAATTTATTTCAAAGATGATATGCTATTTTAAATTTCTTTGATATTAATAAAATATTTTTTTTTTAATATTTTCTCGTTCAGATAACCAATGAAAAATATTCGAAACGTCCATTAGAATTAAATGAACGTAATCAAGTTATTTCAAGTATTAAAGATGATAATCAAGGACATTATACAAAATATAATAAATTAGCTTATGAACTTGGTGATCGTACACGTGAATTTATATATAATCAATGGTTACATATTGATCCATCATGTAAACGTGGTCGTTGGTCAGATGATGAACATGCACAATTATTAACACGTATTAATCAACAAACACATACAATAACAAATTGGCCATTAATATCAGCTCCTGTTCAAACACGTTCATCTCGACAATGTCGTGAACGTGCATTAGATACATTAAAAAATGGAAATCGTACAACAAAAGAAAAACATCGATTATTTACAGCTGATGAAGATCGTCTTTTACTTGAATTATATAATTTATATGGTTCAAAATGGTCTCTTATAGCAAAAGAATTTTCATCACGTACTGATAATTCATTACTTGTTCGTTATCGTATGTTAATTAAAGCTAAAAATCAATGGAATTGGTTTTGTCAAATAAATAATCGAATGAAATGTTTTTTATTATTTCTTTATGATAAACAAAATATACAAAATGAAAAATTTTCTTTGAACAAAATTTCAATTGATATTTTATCAATATATAATAATAATGAAAATGAAATTCGTCATGATATTGAACAGTTTGGTTTTTATAGACGTGGTTTACCATTTCCAATAACTGATGAAGAATTTTTATGGTTTAATCAAAAACCAGAATTAATTGAAAATATTGCACGAATTGCATTAGATGAATTTTCTCAAAAACGTTTATGTTTTAGAAAATTTAAGGTAAGAAATATTGCATATAGATCGAAATCGAATCGAGATAATCATGCAAAATATATATATTCATTTAAAACTGAAAGAAATAGAGATTTGTATTTTTATCAATAAACTATGTAACTCGTAAGACAAAAGACGTGTATGATATGATGATTGTAGTTGTAGGTCGAATCGGATGGAGTTGTAATATTGAGTGACTCATAATAAATAGCAGAATTTTGCATTTTGTTTTCAGAATAGACAAAATTTTGATCATGAGAAAACGATCTTTTTTTTTAGCACAAGATGGGCTTGAATTTTCTTATTTTATCTTAAAACACACTTTTTATTAAATTTACTAATTAAATTTTTATTTTTAGGCAGAGATAAGACCTTGGTTTACATCAACATTAATTTTAACTATATCCGATGATAATATTCGTCAAATGCTTTATCGAACAATTCCAACTCGTCGAAAACGTAAATCTATTAATTTAACATTATCATCAAATAAAAAATCGAAAATTATTCATGAAGATAATAATAATAATAATATTGATGATATTGATTGTAAACAAGAACCAAAAGTTCCACAACTTCCATCAATACTTTCAACAACATCTCGTCATATTTTACGTCCAGTTGCTAATCAGTTTTTTACTTCACAATCGACAACAAAATTATCTGTGACAACTAGTAGTACACATTTTTGTCCTTATCTTATTTTAATTCGTCAAAATTCATAAAAGAAAAGAACATTAGACTATATTGATTCTTTAACTTGTTTTACTATTGTATAAAAAGAAAATGATAAAAAAAAA